>VZRQ01006892.1:144688-177544 GCA_013397975.1 Machaerirhynchus nigripectus
AAGGAACGGGCACCGGCACCCCGGCACCGCCCCAGGCCGGCCCCGCTCGCCAGCCCCCGCCCCGTGCGGGCTCAGCCAGACGCCGGGGTCCCGGCACACCCCGAGGAGCACGGCGGGAGAAACCGACACCGAGAAGTATCATCTGCATCCGCCCCGTGAGGACGCGCATCCACACGCGTCCGCTTTCGGAGGGTCGGGGTTGCGCTGCTCTCTCCCACCCCGCTGCCTCCAGGCTGTGGCCCCTTTCTCCGAGGCTATGGCAGCTCCCGGTTTTCTTTGGCAGCTTCCCAGAGTAGCGCTGCATCCCACCCCGGGCTACAGCAACCCCTGCTCGGCGCCGGCTGAGCTCCTCCCCGGCCACGGGCCAGCCGCAGGTGCTGCGGGCTGATCCCAGCTCGCTGCTCTCCGCAGGCTGCCTTGCCAGCCGGCGTGGGAACCGGGTCACCAGAGCCCCAGGGGTCAGGGCCGACAGCCGCCGGCGCTCAGCGGAGCAGCCCTTAGGCAGCGAACAAACTGCACACAGCCCTGGGTGGGATGAGCAGGGCTTTGCCTTAGTACAAACATCACCCCTTTGCTTTCGCTATTTTGCCTTTGCCTGGCAAACTCTGATTTTATTGTAAGAGATGAACTAATCTACGTGGACCTTTAGTTTGCCACTACCACCCCCAAACCATTTGCTACCCCTCTACATACGTCCCTGTCATCTTCTATGTCACTCACTGCTTTAAATAGCAGGCCAGACTGCCATCCTCTCCTTGTTTACTGCTGTTCCCATCCCCTTCACAGCCTATTTTCAGTCTCTCATTACCACCCCCTCCCCATTCTTGATTTATAAAACAAGTGTACCTTCTCTATAGCTGCCACCCCCAAGCTGAATGTCTTTCCCACCTTTCACAGCTTCACACAATGAGCTAGCTACTCCATGCCGTGGTTCACAAAGACTTCCCAAAGCTATTCCCACTCTGTTCAACTGCCCACCTACTGCTCCCTCGTGCTACAATCAACCTCCCATTCAGTCCTTCATCCCAATGGCCAGACCTCTCTCGACTTGGCAACTTCTTACTATTCCATCTCACTTGTGCCCCATGTCCCCAGTCACTGTTTTCAAACCTGTTATTTGTGCACTTAAGGTGAAACAACTGGCCTTTACAGACTGACCCTGCCAAGACAGCGGGTGTTCCTGCCACCTGTGTCTCAAAGGAGAGACATTCCCTCCGTTTTCCATAAGGTACATCTCCTGCTGCAGCAAGCATGTACCCACTCATATCTAATGCTTCAACAAAGAAAAATAAGTAGAAACTAAGTTTCTCATATACAAAAATGATACAACCAAAACTTCATGCATCCTTCTGCACTCCTCAGACTTTTGACCCTCATAGGTCAGCAAGGGTGGAAAAAGCTAAGCGAGACTTTGATGTTTTACCTGACTGTCATTTTGCTGTCTGCAGTTTGTGTCAAGCTGAGGTGTAAGATGATCTTCAGGTCTCTCCTACACACTGTCACAGAAGAGGACCTCAAACCTAGCCACAAAACAAAACCACAACTTTGACATTTAAAACATCTCAACATTTCAATGCACAAAAAACCCCTCCTATCCCCCTCTCCTTCACATTGAACAGTTTGCTTATACTGAAAACCAAAATATGTTAATAATGTCTCAATTCTAGTCTCCTAAATGAAATTAAATAAAATTAAATTTAGGCCTCTGACAATGACCACTGGTATCAACATGACCTTACTATTAATTTAAATAGAGATTTGGGTTGACCCCTCCGATTTAGGCATCTGTACAAAGTCAGTGGCTAAGTAGTTACCACTGGCTTAAATGAGACTATTGCAATGAATATAATTCTGGATATAGTTTTTTTAGCTATATCAATATACTAGTTACCATTTAATTCTAGTATTTTTAAACTTTATTTGATTTATACATACATGTACAATACACATGTATTAACATACAACATAATGTCAACTCCTAGAAATGTTCTTATATATTTCAGTTGGGGTTGTTCAGACCGGACAAGAGAAGGCTCTGAGGAAACCTTACAGAAGCTTCCAGTGCCTAAAGGTGAAGGCTAGAAAATAAGAAGGCTAGAAACTGGACTTTTCACAAGGGCATGTAGTGACAGAACAAGGGGGAATGGCTTTAAACGGAAAGAGGGCAGGTTTAGATTAGATATTGGGAAGAAATTCTTTGCTGTGAGGGTGGTGAGGCTCTGGCACAGTTACCCAGAGAAGCTGTGGATGCCCCATCCCTGGAAGTGTTCCCCATCCCTGGATGTGTTCAAGGCCAGACTGGATGGGGCTTTGTGCAACCTAGTCTAGTGAAAGGTGTTTCTGCCCATGGCAGGAAGATTGGAACTCAGTGATCTTTGAGGTCCCTTCCAACCCAAACCATTCTATGATCCTACAATAATTAGACATTTGCAGGCTTTAGACTTTTCTGGGTTTTCTTTATACTACAAATATTTCCAAATAAGTGAATCGAAATAGCAAGAGTACCTCAGAATATGTAAAATGAACAATCTCATTGTTAAAATAGAAGCAACAGTTTGTGTATTTTTTTCACATTCCTGACAGGGTGTTTGGCAAGAATTAAGTCCTTTTTAAAGGCTGTTTCAAATGTGACAAAAACTATTTCCGTAATTTTACACTGCGCTGCATTTATTGCATAATTTAAACAGCTAAGTAACTACATAGTCCAGTATTTTCAGTTAATTTTCATAAAAGAGGGATTATACATGCGTGGACATCGAGGCAACTATAACCAAGTATTGCATCATGCTCCCACTACACTTCGTGTATCTCAGTTGTTTTTCCAAGAAATAAGACATTCAATACAAAATTGAAAACACCACGTGGCCTGATAAAAGATTAGATATGAAAATTTATTTTCCAAACCAATGTACAACATGATGGGGTTGGAAGACAAAATACATTTTGTCCTTGGCAACACCATCATGGATACTGGAAGGTTTCTAACAATGTGTTCCTGGTAATTTCTTCAGATCAAGAACACTGGCAACGTGTTTGCTCTAGGTATATCCAGCAGAACTCACTCCTATCTGTTGTATCAGGAAAGCATGGAAACAAGAGCATTTGTGAAAGTGGGAAGTTACAACCATTGTTCAACCAGGCATACCAGTTTCACAGAGATTTCCATCATCCCATTTCAATCACATGGTTATCTGCCCCAAACCTGCTTTTTTTGACCTGCAAAGCCAGGCAAAGTCTGAGAACAAGCATGTTTTCCAACAGACAAAGCCACAGCTCTTGGCACAACACACGCATATCTGAGATAACTGGTTACCTGTACTGAAACCTGTTTCCCTGACCACGGAGGAAATACTATCAGCAACATCCTCTATGCCTTTAAGAGGTTCTCATGAACCTCAAATCTCATCAGTTTGATTTCCCACAGAAAAGGGCTGGGAATTTGGCCTTTACTCTCTGGTGAACCTCCAAACTGGCTCTCATCGCTCGATTAGCGATTTTATTCCATTTTTAAAGCATTTATGGCACACCCAACTCTGGAAACAGCAACTGTTTGGTGGGATTTTTACCTGTTTCGTACGAAACATTCAGGTTGTTCGTATCTTGGGGCAGCTCTCATATTCACATCGTCTCCCTAACAGTAAGCGCCCAGTCTACAAAAGACAGTAACAAGAAAAAAGGTTGAAATTAGAAAGATCTTCTCACGCTGATGGCCAGGGGAGATTATAACGCACGCACGGTGACATGTTACTGTTCAGACACCGCGTCCCACGTGTTCATTTCAGTACGCACACGGACATCGTGCTTCAGTCTTCCCCCAAGGTGCCTTTCTGCGTCGCACCCCTCGGCACCCCAAATAAATCCGCACAGCAACAAACCCTGAGCACGGCACGAGCCTCCCGCCTTCGGTGTGTCTTCCACCGAGCCCGGTGCCCGTCCCGCAGCCACGGCGCTGTTTCACACCCGCGCTGCACGGCACTAGCGCGCCGTCCCCGCGGGCCCGAGCGGCCTGCGCTGGGCTCCCGGGGCTCTGTGGCGGGGTTTTCGGGACGTCCGTCTCCGCGGGCTCCCGGCACTGGCCGAGCTGCGCGCTCCCGTAGGCACGCCGTGCCCGCCCCGGCTTGCCCCGTACGCCCGCGCCCGTTACTCGCCGGCCGCGCTCCCGCCCCGTGCACGCGCACGCTGCGCGGCCCCGCCGCAGGCCCCGATTGCATCATCCGGCGCGAGGGCGACCGGGGGTCCTTTTTAGGGCTGCCCCGCGGTGCGCCTGACTCGCGGCCGCCCCGCCGCAGGGCCGGCGGTGGCCTCCCGGCGCTGATCACGGTTTTTCCTTGAGTTCGGTGTCCGCCCCCGGGCTGGCCGGTGCCCCGCTGTGGGTCGGAGGGTGCCAGAGGCTGCGGGCTGGCAGCGGTGGTGCCCAGCGGAGCCGGTGGTCAGGCGGCCGCGCGGGACTCCTCACTTCCTTCTCGGGCCAAGATGGCGGGGGACGAGGCGGGAGTGACTCTGGGGCAGCCGCATCTCAGCCGGCAGGATCTCGGTACCTTGGTGAGCGCCGCCCGCGGGGCGCCCAGGAGTGGGATCGGGCTCCTGGGGCTCGGCAGATGCGTCCAGGGAGCGAAGGGAGCGGGCGGGCGGGCCGCTGTGGGCGGGTGAGTGGGGGGTGCGGCCCGAGGGGCTCCGAGCCTTCTGCCGCGCCCCACCACGGCTGGTGCGCGCTGAGGGGCCGCGAGAGGCAGCGGCGCCTCGGGGGGCCGAGTTCAGCACACTGGGACCGAGCCGAGGGCAGGGGGACGCGGGCGCGGGCCAGAGCAGCGGCGCAGAGAGCAAGTCCTGCCGGTCCTCGTGGGTGTGGGGCTCCCGGGCGAGGCGCTTCCCCTCCCGGTGAGTGCGAGGCTTGTGGGTCCGTGTCTCGCCTGTGCGGGTGAAGCTTTTATGGCTCACTGATGGGTGCAGTTTTCCCCGTGTAAGATTTGCCCTGTTCTCTGGTATTAAAGACTCTTGCAAAGTAGAACCATAAATTTGCGCTGTGTTTCTCCAGCAAGCTCGAGGGGTTGGCTACCAGCCCTGTCTTGATCGGTTTGCCAGGAAAATTTTCTTGACTATTAACAACTACCGAGACATACCGATTCTACCTACCACTATAACTACCACTGCAACCAGTTGCAGTGGTCTTCTGCTGGAGTACTCTTGCCTGTTAAATGTCTCGCCTGGGCTGCCTCATGTATTACACTTACGTGCCAGTAGAAGTGTATATGTAATGTATATTTCAAATTCAAGTGTATATGTAATGTCTGTAGTCAAAAATCCTGTTGCAGTGTCCCTGGTGTTCAAACTGGAACAGCTTATTTGTCTTTACAGTAATTATTCTCGATGTTCCTCGGGCTTGAGCACAGGAATTCCCTTTGTGTTACAGCGAGCATGTCAGCTATTTCAGATAGTTTCTTTACTTCCTCTCATTGTTGACCATGGCATTTCCTAGTCGGAAAAGGCACAGATAGAGACTAGCTGGAAGGTCAGCGGGAATTACCTTTAAGGCCTGTTCTGTCGGCCTTGAGTGCTCACGGCTGACTGGAGCTTCTTGCTGAGCAAGTCTCACACCAGTCTTGATGAAAAAACTCCATGCGTGCATAATTGTGTGCACCAGGAAGAATTTTCCTGCTGGCAGGAATTGCATCACGCTGAAGTTCTGCTCGCCTGGCCACATGGTGCCATCTGCAGGTCACGTTCCATCGCTGGGAAGTCATTTTAAGTTCGATATACAAGAAATATAAATTTAATTGTGTGCCTTAGGTGTTCAAAACTTGTTTTGTATTGAACATGAACATTTTATTCATGTTGTACTTGAGAACAGAATGAGTGAGCTTGTGCTTTTACACAGATGTGTTTGGTCATTTTGCACCTCCATGTAACAGTGTAAACAATATGTGATTTAATGTGTGTGTCATTTGTATCCTAGCAAAATATTTATATCTTGTCCTGCACCAAGGACTCTTTCAGCATCATGAATCTTTGCTTGAACTGAGTGGCTCATCCACATGAATTCAATGCAGGATGGAAATTGGCTGTACAGGGGAACGTTTCAGTGGATTTCAACACTTGTCCATTATGTGGACAAACAGCTTTAAAAAAACCTAAACAACTCTTGCAGAGTTGTTTCTTTATATGTATATTTTTGAGTTCTTTATTTTGCCAGTGGCTGTCAATAAGTTCACACAACAGACTATTTAGGACAGCAGAATTTTCGTCTGGTACCTGAAGTGGCAATAACAGCATCTGAGGGAAAAAATAGCCGTTAAAAAGAGTAAAAATCCATGGTGCTAATGAAACCTCTGGACTCACTGACTCAAAAGTGTTAGTTGTAGTTATGTATTGGCTGTAATGGAACCTTATACCAATTAAACAACTGTTTATTGACAAAGCTTTGTTTTTAAAATATTAGTGCAGTTCATCATGTAGCCTGTTGAAAATGAATTTGCCTGGTACATGTAATTTAGGTTTGGGGGTAGGTAAGGGCTTGGGGTGTTTTGTTAGAAGCTTCTTTTAAGGTTTTTTGTTTTGTTTACTCCCATCATTAACACCTTGCAGCCAGTGCTGATTCACAGTCAGGGTTTTGAATTGTAGCCTGTACTGATTCACAGGCAGGACTTGGTTCCCTTTTGATCATATTTCACACACTTAAAAGACTGGACGGCATATCATCTAACTGGATTTGCTGAGTGAAACTATTGGTTAATTTTCAAGATTCTAAATTTTTAACTTTCTAAACATTTATATACAAGGTGAATAAATTCTAAAATCTCCCTTATACAGGATGTTACCAAGTTGACGCCTCTTTCACCAGAAGTCATCAGCAGACAAGCAACAATTAATATAGGTAAAAACAAACTTATAAAAAAAAGGGGTGCATTAAGGTGACTGGTGCTGGTGCAGTAGCAGATGGTGCCTATGTGGTAACACTTTCAAGGAATTTGTACAGAAGCAGTTACATAGTAGTTTTAGGGACTTGTGAAGCCCTTTTGACTGGAAAAGCACCAATTTTACTTCAGGAACACAGTTGAATGGCATGGGGAATAGTTGCTAAAGCAAAGTTTGTTTTACCTTGAAATTAAGCATTGAAACGAGTTTCATTAAAGTGCAAAGATCTGTCCATTGGGAGCTCGATTTTGGATCTTGTTTGTTTAAATAAAAATGATTACAAATTCCATATATACTTCTGGTGGGGGTTCTGGACTTACTGGCTGTGGAGAATTTGGGGTAACTGTGTGTTGATCATAGTGGAACATTGCACAGAATTAAACAGTGGGTTATTGACAAATCTTCCTTTTGAAACACAGGTACAATTGGTCATGTAGCCCATGGAAAGTCAACAGTAGTCAAAGCTATATCTGGAGTTCATACTGTCCGATTTAAAAATGAACTGGAAAGAAATATCACAATCAAGCTGGGTTATGCTAATGCAAAGGTGAGTCATTACTGTAAATGTAGCACCTATGCTGCTAATATACTTCGGGGAGGATGTAAACTTTCAAGTAACTAACCCTTGAGGAATTAAACCTTTTTTCAATTTTAAAAAATCACAGATTTACAAGCTGGATGATCCAAGCTGCTCTCGACCAGAGTGTTACCGATCCTGTGGAAGTAGCACCCCAGATGAGTTCCCTACAGATATTCCTGGCACCAAAGGGAACTTTAAACTAGTCAGGTAACTGCTTTAAATGACTGGAATAAATTGTGTTTACTTCCCATTCCATGAAAACAGGATTGACCTGTGAGCTGAATGGGTTGTGGCAGACTACACGTTCTTAGATGGGGCACCCCTGAGCTCAGATGTTGTCTAAACTGTCATGAATTCCTTGGTGGTTGGTGGTGATGAGCACTCCATGGTACAGCTCAGCTGTGTCTCCTGTCCTCAGCTACTTGCAGGACTTTGAACTGAAACATTTCTGCTATTAATATAAGTACATTTTAAAGCAGCCAGATTGAGAACTAATGTGGACCTCACAAACGCATCTTTAAAATTTCTTTTGGGAGGGTGACCTTTGTTAAACTTTTTCTTCCTGAAGGCAGAGTTTTCAAAGCTTTTTAAATGCTTAATGTGAGATCAGGTCTCTCACTGGAGGCCAAGTGTTCTTTATTTACTTGATTTCTGATAAGGTATAGCACAGTCTTTATGGAAGCTTCGTAACCACAACAGTTGTTACGTGGGTCTGCAAAATAATTGCTCAAATGAGAGTTGTCATGAAGACTGTTGTACAAGATTTTTAGTTTGTGTTTACAGTAAAATAACCACGTGTCTTTCCTTGTCTCAGATTCCCAGCAGAGCACTTGTACTAAGATTAACTTCTGTTGGAGTGTGACAGGCAGGCAGCCATTGTGAAACAACTGGTTAAAAGCTTTGCATTCTTTATCCTACTGGCTATTTGTTTGTAGTAGATTTCTAACATCATCAGCAAAGCAGCAAATCAGTCCCTTGCTTTTTGGTGGCCTGCCACTAGAAACAAGGGTTCTTCACTGGATAGATTCAGGAAAGAATATAGCAAATAGAATATTGGTCTGCATAATAAAATCATAAGGTTGGAAATGTAACATCATCTCTGTGGACAAATTTTTGAAGTGCAGTTACAACCTTGTAATTAAAGATGCATAATTTCCTAAAATTGAAGAATGGGAGATGCCTTTTAAAAGAGATAAGAGAAATCTCATTTGGTGTGTTTGGTTTGGGTTAGTGGTGGTGGGTTGGTTCAATTTCAGGTTTTTATTCTGGTGTATTTAATCTAATTTACAAGTAAATTGGTGAAATATTAAGGAAGAACTTAATGTGGATAATGTGGTATTAAATCTTAAAACTCAGAAGAAGTATTCAGTGGCTGTTCAGTAGCATTTGTGTTCTTTTAGAACTTTTTTGAAAATATTTTGAAGAATACTGCTTTTCAGCATCTGTCTCAAAATGCTTATCTATTTTAAGGATACTTTTAACTTAGTCTGCCTAATCACTGACATTATTCAGTCTGAGGAATTGCTGATAACAGGCTTTTGGATTTCTCTATCACCTTCTCCTACAACAGGCATGTCTCTTTCGTGGATTGTCCTGGGCATGATATTTTGATGGCTACTATGTTGAACGGTGCAGCAGTAATGGATGCAGCTTTACTGTTGATAGGTAACAATTGCTACCCAAAACCAGAGCTACATTTTGTAATATCGTGAAGCAACTTTATATGGGCTTTAAAATCTCCTGGGATGTGGTGAGCAATTTAAACAAGTGGATGCTTTTGAGATGTGTTAAAGAAAATAAAGTCATGCTAAAATAGCAGTGTACTGTAGCAAGCTGGCTTGTTAAAAACACAGCTATCCATACTCACTAATCTGGTAGTTGGCCCCATTGATAGACAATAGGTAACGTGAAACCTTGTTAGTAGTATAGTACTGTAGAATTTTTATCACTTTGTGGAAACATATTGGCTGATTTGGAGTGTCTCTGAAGGCTCAGTTTCCTTTAAATGTGCATGCAGTCTTTGCCATATGGTAGAGTTCACAAACAACAGTACAAACAGTAAACCCAGATAAATACAGACAAAATTTAAGTACAGGAGATTTAATTTAATCCAGACAACTTTTGTTCTGATTTGCAAGCAACAGGAAGTGAGTAAAACTAATTTTTGTATATGTATAGAACATTATAGTGTTCTGTAGTAATACATAGCAATTATCTTACCCTGATGGGGTATGTCAGCAAAAGAAAAAAGCCAGCTTCAGATATTGTAATTTAAAGTCTGAGATAAATGATGAGCTGTCATTTCTTCTGCCTGTTTATCTCTAGAAAGTGTGGTAGAGCAAACTTCAAGCAAGGTTAACCACCGTAATGGCACATCAGCCAAAGTTGACTTCTTAGATGGCTGAAATCTAAACCATGCTGGTAGCATACTTGATAGAATTACAGAATAACAGAGTTTGGGGATCTTGGTGTTTTTATGACTTTACTGATAAGAAAATGTTACAATATTTCTTGAAAGGCGATTTGTCTATTATGCTGCAGTCAGCACTGAAATATCTGAAGAGCCAAAGGAGGCAGTAAATAAAATTAGATGTTGGTATCTTTGGATATTTTAGGTGGTGTTCCTACTGGGAGCAGGTAGAATGGGGGAACCTCTCTGGTAGCCTGTCATCTGTCCTGCATTGTGTGGAGGCTACAGGCAGCAGTTACGGGGGAAAATAGGTGCTTATTGACTTGGTTTCTTCACGTGTAGCTTACTGAGAGACAGCTGTTTTTTTTTTTTTTTTTTTTACATAATGATAGTGGATGGAAGTAGATGTCCTGTAGAACTGTAGGAGTTCTGTCTATCTTTATAGTCTCTATATTCCAGTTACTTCTCTTCTTTCAGCTGGTAATGAGTCATGCCCTCAACCTCAGACCTCAGAACATCTAGCTGCTATAGAAATCATGAAACTGAAGCACATTTTGATTCTACAGAATAAGATTGACTTGGTGAAGGAGAGCCAGGCTAAAGAACAGTATGAACAGATTCTTGCATTTGTACAAGGTAAGTTTTCAGGAGCAGAAATCCAGTTAGTGGTGGGAATTCAATGTGGAGACATGGACATACTAGTTTTCTGTATGTTCATAGAAAAGGTTCTCTTAGACAATGCTGTTGTTTATGGTCTGTTAATGTGAAAATTAGACCCTGGGAGTTGTGCTTCTTGCCTGTTTCAGACTGCTTACATACAGTAGTGTTATGGCTCTGGGTCAGAGCTCTAGATGTAAAACTAATAGCAATGACTCTTACGTAGTAGCTTTCAGTGGATTTGTGATTTCTTCCTGGATTGCTTCTTTGGTAGAGATTTCACTGTGATTTTACTGTAGTGCAGAAGAGAAGGAAGCTGTACTTCTTAGGGACACCTTGTAGGTATAAATATATTAACTTTTTTATCTAATGACAAAATATGGCTCTTTCATCTGTCTGTGTAAATCCAGTTTGGGCAGTGTTATCCTACTCTGTAAAGTTCTGCTAACCTTTACAGTGCTTTGAGTTTTATCTTTCCCAGGAGCTTCCACTGTTATCCCTGTTAATCTGCACTAGGTAGGGTGTGTGACAAGCTGCAGAGCTAGATTGCCACCATCAGAAGTAGCCAATGAGTCTTTCTTTTTTTTTTTTTCTTTTTGTAAGTCATAACTTTTGCCTTGCAGAAGCTGTTCGTAACAACTGTCAGAGTGGCTTGATGTGTAAATTTGGAGTTTGAGAACTGAAGCTATTACAAGAAACATAGATGAAATTAAAACTAATGACATCTAACAAACCTGGATTACTAAATGCATTCTTCTGCAAAATTAGCATTTTTCTAAAACATGTATTTGTATTGCAAAATTTGAAAAACAGAAATCACTAAATTAACAGGAAATTTAGTTTGTCATAATGAAATCTGACTGTAAAATTGATACTGATGTAACCAATACTGGGATATTGATGTCTCTTAGGAAATCTTAAAAATACTTCTGATCACATTGTAGGAAGTGAATTCTCCCTTAGAGTGGAAGAATATCTTGCACATTTTCAGAATGCCTCAAAAAGTAGGTGTGGCTGATTTGAGCTAAAGTGTTGAAGGGAAGGATAAATGCTCTGATATTGCTTTGGGAAACACACATAGAACATGCCATGAAATTCATTCGTATTTTTAACAAGGACAGAACACTTGGTCATATTGTACTCTTTATTAAGTCTTAATGTTGAACTTGATTTTATTTTAGGTACAGTTGCAGAAGGAGCTCCAATAATTCCAATCTCAGCACAGTTGAAATACAACATTGAGGTGGTTTGCGAGTATATAGTGAAGAAAATCCCGGTCCCTTTGCGAGACTTCACATCTGAACCAAGGCTCATTGGTATGTAAATGCTCAGGCCTGGTGTCTGTGGCCAAACATTTTTTGAACGTGCCTAGCACATGCTGAATGCCCTAAACAGAAATGGGTTTAAAAGGAGTATTTAGAACTCTCTTCTTTTAAAACTTGCATGTTTTCTGAGAGCTGTGTTGGTTGTTCACTGTTAATTGCTGTTGGTTTTGTGTATATTCTGTGCATATGACAGCACTAAAATGCAATAGAAATGAGAAGTTTATCTGTGTCTTAAAAAAATCCCTTTAGTTGCTATGAATTTAGTTTTGATTTAACAAAATATTGACAAACTGATGAATTTGATAGTTATATTATTTCAATGGAAGTATTTCGGGTAGCTTGGTTAGATCTTTTGTGTTAGTCTCCTGTTTCCTGGTTATAATTGTCAAAGTCTCAGTTCTTGTCCAGCATACTATGAAATAGTTCCTACAATGAATTCATCTGTTTGCCCTTTTTTCATATAATCTAAGGGAGTCCTACACGGCATAAATGCATAAAAATTGACCACGTTACATCAAGGTTATAGTATTTAACTATGAGTACATTAAAACAAAGTTCTGGTATTCACGATGAACATTGTGAATATTGAAGGAGTTTTGTAAAATGGTTGATTATTGCTTTCTTTTTCAGATACAGATCATGAAGTTTCTTTCTGCTCAGCAGAAAACATCATAAGAAACATTTATATATATGAGCAGTTTAAATGGTTTTGGGAATAAAATCAACAGTCTGCCTAAAAATTGGGAATAAAATATTGATTGTTCTGTTTTTGTAATATTTATAAATATGTGTATACTTCTATAAGAACAGAGAAGCAGTCAAAGTTGCTAAAGAAAGACACTGTTTAAAAATCTGATATTAAATATAAACCTGGTTATGGTCTCTTCAGTAATTAGATCTTTTGATGTCAACAAGCCTGGCTGTGAAGTTGATGACCTTAAGGGAGGTGTAGCCGGTGGCAGTATTCTAAAGGGTGTTTTAAAGGTAACCCTTTCTCTTTCTTGACTGGAAATTTGTAATGACAATTAGTAGAGTTTTTCCATGTGTACTACAAAATGTATCTATAGAACTGATTTTTTTTAAACTTGAATACAGTCAGATGGCACTTACCTTTTCTGTCTGTACTTCATTTTACTTGACAGTTTGAAAATACCAGTACAAGAAGCACTGGTTTTAATTATTCAAATATATTACTGTAGTCTTAACTTTTGCTAATAATGATAACAGATTTAATCCCTTCAAAAAATGGAAGGAGCTCTTTTTTTTCCTGGCCTACCACTTTCACTCGCTGAATTATTGTGGGGAAGAGGAGAGCAAAAGAATTTTAGAAGCACCTTGGAAGTGTCTGTGGGTTCTCACAGGTCCCACTTCCCCATTTAAGTATTCTGTATATTCTGATTATTTTGCTTGCTTGCCAGCAATAGATGGAAACTTTAAAAGTTGCTCTGCTAGGCTGGAGAGCAAACTCTGTCTTTGAACATTTATTCGGCTTGTACTTTCTTGGGTTTGCAGTGTATTGATGTCGATCAGTTACACTGATTGAATTAACTCAATTTTTCTCAGTGCTGAAATATTTCTAAATGAAATGCTGTGTTTAAAAATTAAACTGGAATTTAGATGTTGGAATTATTGCTGATAAAGATCCTTTGCTAAAGCAGTTTTACAAATTGTATTGAAAAGAAAATCAGTTGTTACATTTGCTGTAAGTATTGTTCAATTTGCAGCAAACGGTGCAACAGAAGTCCTAGGAGTTCTACAGTAGCCCAGAATCAAGGACTTGTAAAAGAGGTAGATCTTGGAATATAGAAGTCTTATCTGTGACTAGTCAGCTTTGTGTTCCTGTGAAATAACCAGTTAATCACTTTTTCACTTTTGTAATTAGGTGGGCCAGGAAATTGAGGTGCGGCCTGGTATTGTGTCCAAGGACAGTGAAGGAAAACTCATGTGCAAGCCAATCTTTTCCAAAATTGTGTCACTCTTTGCTGAGCACAACGATCTACAGTATGCTGCTCCAGGAGGCCTTATAGGTAAGAATCTTAGGAAAGGATTTATTTCTTCGTGTTTATTGAAAACAGTTGGTTTCATTCAGCAACAAATTTCAGTGTAATTAACAAAAACACAATGAGCAATTTTAGGTAATTCATATATGTAGAGAGAGACAGGGTTGCTGTGAAAAATAGATATTTAAGGCATAAATAATTTTCCTGAATGTCACTGGCCAATGCAGATCAACTTTCACTGTTCATTGTACCAGCTTTAACAGTAGAATATCTTTTCATCTGTTTAGACAGAGCTCACAGTCTTGATGACATTCTGAAAGTGCTGTCCAGGTAATAGGGAATTCCTAGTACGTTCTCTATTTTTTTAGATCATCTTCAAATATTTTAGCACATAAAAATGACAGCTACCTTTCAGTTATTCCTTGTGACTTCCCTTGTTGTGTCGTAGGTGTTGGCACTAAGATTGATCCCACTTTGTGCCGAGCTGACCGCATGGTGGGCCAAGTTCTTGGTGCAGTTGGGGCACTGCCAGAAATATTTACAGAGCTAGAAATTTCCTACTTCTTGCTGAGACGGCTCTTAGGGGTGCGCACTGAAGGAGACAAGAAAGCCGCAAAGGTCTGTGCCCCTTCTTCTGTTTTTCCTGATTTTGCTTCCTGTGCTAAGTTTCAGTAATGAATATATTTCTTTGATCATATGTTGAAATTTTGTCTCCCTGTTGATATAAGCTTGTCACAAAACTTATCTGCTTAATACTGATTTGCTTGTTTAATGTAGAAGAATGCTTTTCAGAGGAGTAGAAATTCCTATCAGAGTAGTTTAAAGTAGCATAAAGTATTTATGTGTCAAGTTAGGTATTTTTCTAAACGTGCTGGTAGTTGTTTTCTTTTGTTATCATCCTAGTCATTGTGCAATAATTAGTTTTACAGGGGTACTGATGTACTTCCTACTGACATGCTTTTTGTAGATTTTTTTCACTGAAGAACTTCCTAAAGTTTAAGTATTTTTGTAATATTCTAGTTGAAAAGAATCTGAACTTGAGGCACATCACAGACTTGTGTAACAGGATCTGTTTTACACAAATCAACTAAAAGATATCTCCTGTTAGCATTTAAATCTATAAACTGCTTCATGCAACAGTAAGTAAAGTGCTTCAGCGCTCTCTTATCCTATAAAATGAACTATTTTTGATTTTTTTTTTGCATGTAGGTATAAGGGAAATGAGGACAAACATCACAGTTTGTAACAATATCTCTGTTTATGTTTTTAACACATTATGTGAAATCACCAGTATAGTTTGTAGAAAACGTAGTGAAATCCAAGAAAGTACATCATACGAAGAACCTCAAAACTACATGTACAACATCTTTATGTATTTGTCTTTTTGCATGTAAAACTATCTACTGACACTGCTGCCCAGAGTTTGTATGTGTATATTCACAGTATTTCTCAGCTATATCTTTTTTTGTGGCAAGAAGGTAACAGAAGATACTTGGCACTGTCTGTGCTATTTTTGTTGTAGTACTAAAGCTTATGTTTCAGAGTTTTGTATGTCTGTCTTCAGGTGCAAAAATTATCGAAGAATGAAGTTCTTATGGTAAACATAGGATCCTTATCTACTGGAGGGAGAGTCAGTGCTGTAAAGGCTGATTTAGGGAAGATTGTGCTAACTAACCCTGTATGCACAGAAGTGGGAGAAAAGATTGCTCTGAGTCGAAGAGTTGAGAAACACTGGCGGTAAGTTGGTGCAGAGTTGGTAGAGTACCTGGTTGCTACATTGTTAACAAAAAATATATGGATTTGATTTTGTACTAGAATAGGTAAGTGTATGTCTGTTTTAAAAATTCCGCTGGATTCTCCTGACACTTAAGCACCATAGTTGTGGAATGCTTCATTTCATCGCTACCCTCTTTTGTAAACAAACACTGTGATTGGGAGGGTACTTACTGGTTAATAGACAAGGAAACACCTGAGGTTCATGGTTTGTTGCCCAAACTGCCAAGCTGTAAATTGAGCTCAGAAGGGAATCTTGGCAGAGAGGTTGGGAAATTCTGAAAATGTTAAACCAAAACCTGTCTTTATGCACACCTCAATGGTTTTCTCCCTGTGGAGCTGTATAATTTCTAGTGCAACCTGGAAGTAACAGCAGGGGAACAGAGGAGGGATGTTTGAGTGTTTTATGTACTACAAGCACAGAGGAAAGAATAAAGTATCAACTGGATTGACCCAATCAAATTATAAATATAAAATGTCTGACTGCACAGAAGCATCTGGAGGCTGAAAATGATGAACAGAATTGGTTGGCGATTAATTTTATTGTAGTGCCAGACTCTCTTTAGGTGATTACACATACTGTACCTGTCACATGTTTCATAAGACTGGATTGATAAGAACATAAGAGTATTTAGATTTGTTGGTTCTGCACACCCCTTGTAGTATCAGAGAGCACAGCCATTTTTTACAAGAAGTCTGTACTGTATGGAAAAGAACCAAGCTTTAAATATCTATGGATGCATGTTTCTTTTTCAGATGACAAGAAAATGTAGACAGGAATTTAGTACTTGCTGTCTCAGGGCAAGATGACAAATTAGGGAAGAGATTATTCTCTGAAAAAAAAAAAAACCAAGGCAAAAGTTAACGTGTCTTGAACAGGAGGAAAAAAAATTCAGGACCCAAATTAAATCAGGTAAAGCAGAAGGAAGAGGAGAAACTATATTAGAAATTATGCCTTTTTTTTCCCCCCAAGCTGTAAACTGATAGCCTGTGCAAATTGTAATGTCTCTTTTGTTGCTTCTGTAGATTCCTTCCCACTTAAAAAAACTTGGTCAAATATTGCCCAAAAAAGCCCACCTGTCTCTGGATTATGAGGTGGAAAATAGGGGCAGCCTGCTGTAAAGATAGTTATTGACAAGTTGATTGCCTTGGTCTATTAAAAAGATAAAGACAACGTAAGGAAACTGAAAGTTGAGAAAAGGGAAAGAAGGCAAACTGGGAAAGGCAGCATAATAAATCTAATTGGAGTAAAGATAATATACAGTTGGCACTGTGGAAAGGAACTTGCAGTGTGAGACAAAGGCATCCTGAAAATACAGAAGAAAGTTCATAAGGCAAGACTGAAAAGAGATATAAAATTAGAAGGAAATATACAGATGCATAGAAAGAGGTTAAATAACAAATGGGGCACACCACCAGTGATTCCAAGGATCAGTGAACTCAAAGATGGTCAAGTTATGACCTATGGCTATGGTACTAAAAAGTGGGAAGTGCTGATCTAATAACCTTCAGGTCCTTTTTTGGTGTCCAAAGACAGGCTCTACTGCTTAGCAAGGTAAATTGAGATGCATGTGTGGTTTCTCAGAAACTGGAAAAATTTTGAACACAGTCTTAATAATATGAAATGCCTGGTGACTGTGGAAATGGATGTATTCTGAATTTCTTTTTACAAGCATATTTTTCTGAGGCAATAGTGGCCTGTAAAAAAGGCCTTCATTTTCCTGAATATAAATAGCAGCACTTACCCAAGAGTTGAGTTACCGACACAGGCTACCTGTTCATGGAGAGTTACAGCAGTTTGTGCTCTTACTGAATTTTCATTTCTGTTTGAAAGTAATGCACTCTTGAGACACAGGTGAAAGAGATCAAGCTGTGAATAGATCTACCATCCACCAGTACAACATAAGTTACAATACTTTCAGATTTTCAGCTTACTTTTCAGGAGTACACTCTTAGCTGGTTACAAATGGCCTCTGTCCTTCACCCTTTTCTATTCTGTGTTTCCACTAAGCAGGTTTAGTTCCTGTAAGATGTTTTGGGTGGGAGACAAGTGTAGAAAATTCAAAATGTAAGAACAGAAGGATGTTCACTTATACAGGATATTTCTGACTACTACTAAAAGTAATATAAACCTTTTCTTTTTGCAGTTTAATTGGTTGGGGTCAGATCAGAAGAGGAGTGACAATCAAGCCAACTGTTGATGATGACTGAAGAACAAAAGAGGGCTTCATTTTTAAAGATGAAGTGCCTATTTCTATTTTGGAGGGGGTGTATTTTCAGTGGAATTGGAAGCTGTGCAAACAGTATCTTTGAGTTGTATGGCTGTCCTTGTACGTTTTATTGAATTTTACCCTCTTACTAAAATACTAGTCACTATCACCATTAAAAGTGTAAAAGAATTGGCATAGAAGTGGGTTGAATTATCCACGTTTTAGTAGAAATTAATTGTACATGTCTCATGGCATGTCTAATTTATGTTACTTTGTGTTTCAGACATATCTGTTTAATATCAGTCAAACCAGCCCCAGTGTAACACACAAACCGTAAATCTGGTATTGAAATAAAATACTGCTTATTTTCATTAATTCATACAGTTTTTCTGAGTAACGAAAGACTGCAGTGATTGTTGTACAAGAATTAAAAGCAAGCAACCAAACTCTTCCTGGAAGACTAGTACCTTTTCTGCACAACAGTTTGTTTTGTTTACAAGAAAAAACTTTATTCCTTTGTTTCTATGGTTCTGATTTTAGGATTCTAAAGTATTACACTTTGTAATTAGGATGGCAATGTTAACTGACTTAAATTTGTCATTTCTGATATTACTACATGTTTTCTTAAACCCCCAAAGAAAAACTACAAGTAAACTGGATCTGAACTGGCAGTACTGGTTTTGGCCTACTTTAGTATGGGTTTATGAAAAGAATGTGATTAATTTGAAACGTAACTTTGTCATCATGGAACTCTGTGTGGGTGACCTGGGAGTTCTTTATACAGTAGGAGTAAACTACTTCAAAATTACATTGAGCAAATATAAAATATCTGGAAAAGGCTGTAAAAAGGAATGATTTGGGGTGGGGGAAGAGTTATGGTGGAGTTGCGAATAGGTTGAGGAAGAAAGGTGTAAAACCACTTTTGCTTAGCTACTCTGAATCACATGCCTCAGGATAAAACATAATGTAATAAACTTACTTTAGGGTGCTAATACTTTAATCCATTTAGATTTCCCTTTCACTTCTTCAATTGTACTAATATACATAGTTCTAGCTATTTTATATACTAGACTATTTAGCAAGTCGTGCTACTTAACATATTTTGGTACAAAGTACTGTGTGTGTTTTCAAAACTTGTTTTTGGTTTTATATCTTGAAGGGCTTTCTGAAGGTAAATACAATTTCACTCATCAAACTGGACTTTGATGAAACAGCTTGTATTTTGTTCCTGATACTGCACTGTATTCTGTGTTCCCTTATTATGCCTACACTCCTGTACTCAGTTTTCCCACTTGTAAAGTACTACCTCACATGGTGTTGAGAGTAAATATATTAATTTCCATATAGTGCTTTTCCATTTTAAAAGCAAGAGTCAGCTGTAGTTCTCTCTGACTCCCTACGTACTTGATCAATATGCAATCTTAAATGTGTCTGTTTCAAGGACTGCATCTTCCATGCTTTGGCAGCTCCTTTCTGTAACAGTGAATTCCAGGAACTTGGATAAACTTAAGCCTCACCTAGTCTGGGAGCGTGAGGGTGAGCACAAAAGAGAACGTAAGCTACAGCAGCGTGCTTGGATGATACCAGCAGCAGTGAAATTTAGTGCCGAGTCCTTTCTCAGTGCGCTGCACCCATGGGTATAATGAAACACATGCTGAAATGCTTCTGAGAAACTGGTTAAGCACCTATAGACATTTTTAGGCATTCAGATATTTCGGAGATTATTCTCTTGATCTGCAGTTTAAAGAACACCAGTGGCATAATCTTGCCAAAGTTGTGCATCAACCTGCTTTGCCAGTGGCTCTTCCAGGCAGGGTGAGACTCTCACAAGACTCTACACTGTGCTGTATGTCCTGTCACACCAGGATGAGGGCCTAGGAGGCTGATCACATACTGAGTTCTTTTTTTGCCACCAAAATGTTAAATCTCCTCTAATGGAAAGCTTTGCTGACATGAGTGATGAGTAGTGGGATTTTGAGACTGCTGAACACATGGAACATGTCTCTGCAGCATGGGAGAGCCAAGTGTGAACAGTGTAAGTGCAAATACATTGTGTGCTGATGTGTCTGTACCACCCCCTCCTCAGTCACTGAACTGTGATGCTGAGATGTTGAAGGACAAGAGAAAGAAGTATCATGTACAGCTAAGGAAGTTGAAAATTATTTTGATTTTCTTGGCCAGGATCAATATAGTGATAGATGCATTGTGAGCTCGCTCGCTTTACCAAGGATTTGCTTCAGAGTGATGATTTTATTTTTATTTTTTTACCCTTTGTAGGTCGTATTCAGCTACCTGAACAGAGGTGTACATTTGTATTTCAAAGGGCACATGTGTGTCACAGGTGCCACTTCTGGAGCAGTAGCTGGAGAGCAGGGCACCGTGGGTGGCACCAGCACTAACATGTCGCTCACTGCACCTCTTCCATAATCCATCAGAACCTGATTTGAGGAGAGTGCCAGTATAGTGGCACCTCCTTGCTAGTGGGAGCTAAGAGTAATGCCTCAATAAATATTTCACAAAAGACATGTGGCATCCAAGAAACCCACCAGACCAGTGCAAGTTAACAACTACTACTGGATTTGCTTTTATTCTTTGTTTTTATCAATATTGGCTTTCAAGGCCCTGGTTTCATGAAAATGTGGTAAGAGTAATCATCTTAATTGATACTGAAATTTTCTCTAAGGCATTAGTACATACACACATTACTTAACAGTGTTGCATATAAATAACACTACGTCAGCAGAAAATATCAGTGAATGGCTGAGCAGAAACTAAAGAGTAATTCTGTGATAAAGATAAAATTAAGAGCTTATACTTCTGCATGATGCTTGCTGATGTTCATTATTTGAAGAAACAGCTATAAAATACCAAGAAAGATAGAGTCTGTCAAAAGGATGGGTAGGCTTAGACGCAACAAAAATTGTTGCACTGTACACTTTTAACAGAAGAGGATTTAGGAAAAGTTGATTTGTAATCATAAAGGCAGAAAGATAATTCTCATTTAACCACCTTGGCTCTACCATGCACTACTTCAGTATTTAGGGAGGCAGCATGATGAATACATGTGCTGCTTTAACACAAATATGTAGATACTTTGTGCGGTGGTACAAAGTTGAAGTGTGATGTCAGTAGTTATTTCTGAGACTTCGGTGTGATTTGGGAAACACCATTTCCAGCCAAATACCAGATTTTGTTCTGAAAGGGTGAAGAACGAACTTTCAGTTAACACCTTAGCTGATTTGGTCCTAGTATACATGAAATCCAAAAACATTTTAAAATTATGCTTTTATGGCATTCGTTTTGTAGCACTTTCAAAAGTGCTTCCTTCTAGCTCACTGCTGCAGAAAGAATTCCTACTGTTCCATGCGGAGTCATGTGGATGAGCCTCCAGACTGCCTGCAGGAAAGGTTTAAATTTATGCCCCAGCCCCGTTTCCCATCACTGCTTCTGCCAGTGTAAAGTCCCAGCTCTGCCGCCTCTGCCGTTCTGGGTCACTTCTTGCTGCCAGGCTGGGGCTAAACATTTATAAAGTTTCAAACGCCTGCCCTCTCTTAACCACACCACCACCCCAGAGCACTGACTGCCGGTTCCCAGCCCCCGCCCCCTCCTGGCCGTGGCCCAGCCCACGTAGATCCACAACAGGTCCAGTTGCCTTTTACTGACATCACCAGAGCCTGTGGACACCACTCCTCGCTCATCAGTTCTTCCATTGCCACAATTCTTCTGGCAGAGTTGGCTAAACAGCTGATGTTCACTATGTTCATTTACCATAGGGCTAAAATTACTAATGTGCTCTGGCTTCGTGTAGCTGCTTCTGTTTCTGTAAAGCTACATCTGTACGAGCTCATTGAATGTTCCAGTCCACCCCAGTGGTGTAGTAAAAGTTCTTGTTTTATACCTTTCCAGACTAAACCCAGGTAGAATTAGCATTTTTACAGAGATTTGGGTATATGGTGATAATACATAACAGCTGTAACAGTCAAAAACTGTATATAAGTGGTACAAGTATGTAAATAAGTTCTCCTTTCTTACCCTGAAAGGATTAAAAACCAAACAAACAAGTCTCCTAACACGGGCACTATATATGCAATGAAGAGAGAACAAATAAGCAAGAGAATTTTGTTACCAAGGAACAGACATCTTGTTCAAGGAATTACCTCAAATATTTAAATAAATACGTATTCTTCAATGTCTTTTATAAACCTTTTATAAAACAAGGAACTAGAACACTGTGCTCAAACACATATGAAAACTGTTGAAATATTTTAGTCACAGTAATGTTAATACACGATATTTACTTGTGTTGAGGAAGGCTTCATTAAGAAATTGCAGGCTATGCATTTATAAAACACCAGCTTTTCAGTTCAAACAGTCTCTTTCTAAAGCCTAGTATACTTTAATATTTCAGTACAGTTGGGGAAAAAAATCAAGATTCACTTAATTAAGTCTCATGTTACACAGTTCTAAGGATTGAAATGAATCAGGGCACCAGCTCTCCTTTTTTGCCTCCGTGTGGGCATTTGTAAAGAAATCCCATACATACTAGACTCATTATGTTCATAGATTCATTGTTATTTAGAAAGCCCCTTCCCCTGCCAAACATAACACTTTTCTATGTTTAGTTATTTTGGTTTATTTGGTGTTCAATGAAGACCTGAAAAGTGTTTTCTCCTGCAAATGCGCCTTAAGGTTCTCTGAACTCGTTTCTCTTCCTGGTTTTGCTTAATCATCTATTTGATTAGGTAATCTATTATGTATCTCAAAATACTTCATTTGCAACATCATCCTAACTACCACACAACAGAGTTAAGTCTCAGCTTTTGCAAGTTTTCATTAAGGCAGCTTTTTTAACCTTGGTGATTAGCACTGGACATACAAAAATAGAATAATTTTTTTTACTTTTTCTTGGCTACAGCCAAAATGCTGTTGGATAACAAAGTTTAGCAACAAGTATTTTTATTTCTTTAAATTGTCTCCCATTTATTGCTTTGGCAGTAATTGTATACAACTTAATTCTTTGAAAATCTAACATGCAGCCATACTTCACACCAGAAAGAGGTATGGGGGTGTAACTAGTCCTTCCACAGCAATCACAAGCATTCACATATTCTCCATATGGTTTTGGCTCCTTGCCTCTTGCCTTGTTGTCTGTCAGCAGGCATTAAACACGCTGAGCCAGCAAACACTGGAACAGCCCTGCAAACCATGTGCTTGTGTGCTTCAGGCACACAAATTGTCCTGTTAACACTGCTGGGACCATTATGCACTTGAAGGTGAGCTTGTGCTTTAAGTGTTTTGGAAACTGAGATCTTAAATTACTTCAATTTTTTTGAAAGCTTAATTCCTCCTTTAAATTCCTTGCTACTTTACACTGTTGCTGTTCTACCAATCTGTGTGTTCATGCTGGGAATTTATTTTTGCAGTTAAAACCTGACATTTGTCTTTGAAAGCATTTTGAGCCTTATGGGAAGGTGTCTGTTTTGACACGTAACATCACAGGAAAGTGGACTCTTGGTACATTCCAGAGCCACCTGGCAGCTTTATGGAGTGGTGAAAGCTGCTCCAGGTAGAAGCAGATCCGCAGCTCCCATCCATTTAAGAGGAGTACAGTTAAAGCCGCAACAGAAGAGTTTTGCTGGAAAGAGACCAAATAACACCACTTTGAACTGACAAACACTAAATATCAGTGTTGTCCCATTAAAGTCTCCCCAAAAAGAAGGTTGGTCCCTCAATGTAATCGTTTGGTTTGTAACATCCTGCTCTCTTGTTAAACGATTTACTAGACAAAGAGGGAGGGCCTGGCACAGTCCTATTTCAAAACTCAATGCTTATATAGTCACCGGAGCAGATAACCCTCAGGGCCATCTACAACTCTATCAGCCAAGAGAAAAGGAACTCTTAACACTTTGACTCTTCTCTACCCTATTTTTTTCAAGAGCCATGGGTGCTGACTTCCAACAATGTATCAGGTTGAACATTTACTAGTCCTTTTACCTTTGTTACATGTACTCGCCAACAACTCTGGGCCTATCTTTGATTCATGGGCAAACAAGGCAAACGAAATGCGAGCTTACAGAATTATAGAGTAAATCATGGATTTTTTTTTACATCCGTATCTCCCCCCACCCCCACCGCAACCAATGAGAGTTCAAACTAAGAGATGTTAGAAATTGTAGAATAAATAATTAACTGTCCTAATTAAAAGTTCCTTTAAGTTTGCACAGCACTTAATCAGGAAGCACTAGAAATAAAATTGCCTGTGAAAGCCTTCTTTTATCAACTAGGTATTATGAAGTCTGCTGAATATTTGTAAACCAAGACATTTCAGAGATTTTAATGCAGACAAATATCAGTTCTCCACAGAATGCAAGGGACTCCTGCTCAACACAAAGACCACTCTGCTATTTAAATGTAGTGTTTTCAACTTTTTTAAATTTAGCTTTTCGATTTAAAAAAAACCAAAACAACTCTTCTCTTACTTTTTTCCTTTTTTCTTTTCTTTCCTTTTTTCTTTTTTCTCTTTCTTCTTTTGCTTTCCTCTTCTTTTTCTCTTTCTTCTTCTTTTTCTTTTCTCTACAAGGGCAAATAATCTGCATTTTGATCTGAGGCAGCTGAAAAAAATGTGTCTGGAATCTTCCAAAAAAATTCAGTTTGAGGCCAACACCCCTTAGGGAAAATTTCAGACTTGTGAAAGCTGGCAAAGTTTTACGAGCAACTGAAAACCTGTACAATGCAAAATGTCAGACAGCTTCAAAATAAGTGACACTACACTGCACATTGCTGGTATTTTTAAGCTGAGAGGTTATCTGAGATATATGCAGCTGTAGAGATTTCTTATTGGCCTTATATTTTCACTGATTTAAACCTATAAGGTCAGTTCCAACCTATTGACTTTGTATAACAGAAGTTAAAGAAAAGACAAAGGGTGAATATCTGGACCCTCTGCTGCTCTTTCTCTAGAACTATCCTGTGTAGCACAGCACAGACAGACCAAACACAAGAGCCTTGCATTCCTCTTCTGGGTCCCAATGACCATGGGATTCTTTACATTGGACTCAGTTCAGTAAGACATATGATAATACTGGAATAAAAAGCATGTCAGTCAGTCATCAGCCTGGTTTATCTGGGCACATTTTTTAAATACTCTTTTTTTTATAAGTAGGAACCACTAGAAAATTTAAATTCAAATACATTTTTCAGACCCCAAGCAACAAATAAGATTCTCAGATCATGTTTCACTGTTCAGTTTGTGTATTTCGCACTCCTTTGCTATCCAATATCCCAGCCTCATCATTAATTTCTCCAAATGAATGTTGCCATACTTGTTTCACAGATATTCCTCCAATGCCTTATTTTTCAGTGTTACACAGATCCCAGCAATGTCTATGTTGAGGTCTGGTAAAATTATGTTTTATAATGCCATGAAAAACTTACTTGAAAGACTTCTGCTTTATTTAATGAGCATTTTTAATGGCAAGTTCTTCAAAAGAATTTTGTGTACTAACACACGATTGTAAAGGTCAATCTTTGTTTCATTACTTCATTCATTGTAACTAGTTTTCTCATCAAAGGAAAGTATTTCTTACAGCTTCATTCATCTTTCTTTCCCTTCAAGCCTTTGGCTCCCAAGCATTGTGGCTGTCTGTATGCACAGGCAGTTCAGAGACCATCCCAACTCTGGTTGTCTAAATTCACCCTAGAACTGCAGACAAGTGCGTACGGCACTTTTGTCCCCAAGCATCATGGGCTGAAGGCAGTTGGTGGCTTTGTCTGCATGTGTAGTGTTGGCTGTAACATGCCTGTCTCAGTGGCCAGCCATTTGTTGTGAGACATCAGGCCAGATGCTACCCAAAACACATGTACTGTAACAGCCTGGGCCCCTTTCCAAGCCTTGCTTCCCAGAAACTATATGAAGCTTCCTGCCAACACCAAACCAGTTGTTTCTTCAGCTCTCTCAGGGAGCATCCTGAACACCAGCAATAACTGGAAAAGTGCAGATGGATGGGTCAAAGCCCCTGAACAGGCTCCCAGGGGACAGTGATGGGCAGCACACCAAGCCACAGCAGTCTCGTGCTCGAGCTCCACGGTGAGAATACTGCCTGGTGGGAGCAGGCCTTGCAGCAAACCCAGGACTGGCAGTTGCTGAAGCCAGGGGACACAGCAGGTGACTGTCCTGGAGTTCTGTGTCTTCAATGAGGCAGATGACAGAGAAGGCTGGAGAACAGAAAAGCCTCTACTTGTGAGCAGCCTGCTAGCAATAATGACAATGGTGTAGTGAAAGGTTCCCTGCCTGTGGCAGGGGGTTGCATCTCGATGATCTTTAAGGGCTCTTCCAACCCAAACCATTCTATGAACCGTGCCTTTGGAGAGGAATGCAAGGTTATAAAGCACTTGCTGCTTGGTGCCTATAGATCACATACACTGATCAAGACCTGGGCAGTTTTATAGTCTTGGGATCTCCTACCTACCAGAAAGATTAATCATGCAGGCTTCTCAGTCCCCTGCCTAGCATGAATGCCAACCCCTGACTCCTCATAACATTGTGTCACAGCTTGGAGCACCTCATGTCCTTATGGTCTGACTGCAGCTATCCTATGCTGTAATTTTGCTTAATGGTTCCTTGGCCATAACAGGATTAAATGCTTCATACTGTGGATAAAACATCCTGTGAATTCCAGATGACTTGACCTGTCTTCACTTTTCTGTAGGGATTCTGCTTCACCCACTGAGATTTTGTGCATGGCCACATGCCTCTGTCACAGTGGACAGCAATAACCAGTGCTGCTTTGGGAGGTTCCAGCAATTTTCTCACCATGATTTTTGCCCCAAGTGAGAGGAGTTAAAGAACCTTCTTTTCAGAGCCATTTGAGGCACAGAGGCTGTGATTTAATAATTCCTGATGCATTTCCTTCTGTGGGTGACAGCCCATTCTTCACTGGTCTTGCCCTTGAGACCATCTAGCCTGGGACACTTTTTGTGAAGGACCTAGTGGTTGCCACTAGGGGATAATGGAGGACTAGTGATGGCAATACATGCTTGTGGTGGCCATAGGAAGACCCCTTCCTAAACCACTCAGCACAACCAACCAGGAATAGGGTGTCAGTCTGCCAGTAAATTCTTGGCAATATTTGGAAATTCAATTCTGTAATATCTGAGAATAAAGAGAGCGGAGAAACAGGCATTGCTGTCTGAGAGCAAGCACCCCAGCATGGACACAAAAAGACTCTACAGAATTCACTGTCTCTACAGGTTTGTACTGGATGATGACAGTAATTTAACTTACAAACAAAAATTAATGTCTGGACAATTCTTGAGAAATTCTGAATGGCACTACAAAGACTACAAAATGGACAAGAATATCTATTAATAATCTATTAAGAGCAACTAGGCCTGGGCATGTCTTGACAGAGCAAAATAAATTATTTGAAACTATTCTTAGATAGAAAACATCAGTCCACTAAAAAATAGGACTCCAAGAAACTATATTCTTCTTGATACCTCTACCTCCTTCCGCTTGCAAAATGGCAGGGGACGATTGTAAAAGATGGCCTAATATCAATCTCTCTATGGTATAAGCCATTAAATTTCACTCACTCCTTTGTGAACCAAAGGACTTGGGCAGAAATGCCAGAAAGTGCCATCCAATCTGCAGGTGAAGGCACTGAGGGGAGGAAGACCCATCCCATCCATTATGTTTTGCTTGTGGTTGGTCACCATTTATCATTTAGGAAGTCAAGTCTGTTCTCTGATTGAATCTGTCTTGTTTAAACTTCAGCTATCCATGTCTCTCTCTAGACTGAAGTGAATTCCTTTTACCAGAAAAGCACTATATGATTCATGTCTACTTTTTTGGTGGTGGTGGTATTAAACAGCTAAAGACTTTTATAATTCTTTGTGGCCTCTCCAGTTTTTGGTCTATTTAAAAAACAGGACCCAGCAGATACAAACTCACCTTATTTCTACTACCCACTCCACTGTGAGCATCCCCAAAACACACCAGCCCTTTTTGTCCCATGTGTATATGAGGCTCTTTTAGAGGTGTCTTGGGATTGCATTCCTTTAATCTTTTCTGAAGTTTCTGCTTTCCAGGATTCAGAAATATCCTCTAGGTACATGATTTCCATTCATTAATCCTAGACACATAATTTTGCACTTGAACAGATTAAGATGTAACTTATTTAAGTGGTTCAACTTACAAAGTAATCCAGGCTGTATGATGTTTCTGCATTATTGTCTTTTCCTCATCACCTGTATGTACTTACTCCAGCAACTTTGTGACAGCCACAAATAAAAACAGGAGTGACTCTACCATGACTTCTAGACCACGATGGAAGTGTTCGGCCATAACTAAGGTTCCATGTCTTTGAACAATCCATTAGTTTGGCTATTTCTGCAGTGTTATGTATTTCTTCACAACTCTCAGTCCATCAGCTTTTAAGCCATTTCACATATGATACTGAAAGTAAGGGAGACTTTGTGTAGTATGAAGCACCTTACCCAAGTCTGCTCCATCTACACAAGTAATGTTGTGCTGAAGCTTCTCACCTACTCCAGTAATGAAGTTTGGTGTGTCTGCCAGGATCATTTTTCCCTAAACCACACTTACCTGGTACTAGTTAAATTTCTACCCTTTTATTCCTTATCGAAGAAATCCCATGTTTTCTTTTCCATTATTTTTAAAGGACTGACTTTCACATGACAGCCAGCTTATTACCCAACTCGTCTTGCTCAGACAAATGGGCACTGGCTGATACCACCCTTTCTGAAGTGGCTCAAGCCTTTTGAGATTTATTGTGCTAAATGAACCAACCACCTCCTCTGCTATCAAAGGCAGGCAGGAGTGCATTTTAAAGCATGTAACTCTACATTTCCTTATACTTTTACTTCTTACTAGGCATTTCCAACTGATTAGTGACCTTATGAAGTCTAACAGACTTTTGGTCCGACAGCTTTTCCTTTGTTGTGCTTAATTTTAAGACTCCAGGGTTATCTGGACCTGCAGATTAAACTATCAATAGATTGCTTATCCCTCATACTTCCTTCATTTTGGGACATATTTTCACAAAGATTCCTTTTCAGTGCAACTGTCCTGAATACACTATGCATGAAAGTCAGCAGCTATTACAGTCATGAAGTAAAACTTTATACCACTGCTAGGAGCAATCTTGTTCATTCTCCTTATTCCTTCCTTTTTAGTCCAATGACTGCAGGTAAATATTGCACTTGCAATATTATTTACAATCAAAAGAGAACATTATGGAACATTAGATCCTTGGGTACGATGGCAGTATTTCCTTTTTATAGACAAGTTTCAAATAGAAGACAGAAAAATTATTCCAGAATTTCAATGAGATTAACACAGGACTATTCTGGGAGAAATTAGAACAATCCCCCTTCACTTTCTTTCCTACCCAACCTCCATCACTGTGGCTGCATAGGAAAAACATGAAAAGAACTTCAGCAGGCTCATGTTTACTGTACAGTGATGTAGCCAACTCACAATGAACCTCATTGCCAGCTGATGGATTTGTCAAGGTCAAAAAATGGTTACTGAAACATGAACAGGTAACTGGATGGTAAAATAACTCTATTTCATCACAGATCAAGAAGCAAACACATCTCAAGACCTTCAAACCAGTCACCAGAAAGCTGACAAACCTCAAGTTACTCTCTTATAATCTGTGGCTTAGCAATAGAGGAGCTACAGCTTGAGAAATCTGGGGGTGTTACTCAGCATAATGGTGTTTGCTATGCATGTTGTAAATACCTGGAAAAGGATCTAATTAAGACACAAGATAAAAAGGAACTGTGACTGAAAATGGCTTTTCACAAATTTTTATAATTTACTGACAAGTAAATTATCAGCAAGATGGATGAAAACATCAGCCATGGGGACTTGGAGCTGTACCCATTTTTCATGACAGACACACTAACTACTTTTAAGATTGCCTAGATGGAACCTGATCACAACATTGTAATAGCCATTGTGAAAAATAAATGTCCAAGTATGAAATTAGCAGCAGATATCTCCAGAACTAACTCAGTGACTGCTAAGTTTGATTTTAAGAGGACGCTCAGCAAAAGCCACCAACTTCATTTGCTTTTGTGAGGAAAAAGATACAGGACAGTTCCTATTCCTGAGTGACACCAAAACAAACTCTACGGAAAAATACAAAGGAACAGTAGATCGCAAGTAAAATTACAGTTGGACTGCAAGGGCTCTGTTCACTGTACTGAGAACTGAGCTATAAACTTTTATATACAAGCTGTATTCTCTCTCTGGTGTGCCAAATCTACCACAACCTAACCACCAGTCAAGGTCAGAAATCCTATTGCTTACAATGTAGTTTTACCCTTTACCTACTGAATTCCAGAAAATGCAAGTTACAAAAACATTTCTGCAGGTAAGTTAACGTATATTGTTAAAGTTGGTGCCAGCACACCTCTGGTACCTGCAGTTTCCAAGTGTGTTCTGCCCTTGGATACCTCTGTTGGTTGTGGGAGCAGAAAGGGCTGTGAATATCAGCTGCAAACACGGCTTCCTTCCTGGCAGCTGCACCCATGGGAGTTACCCTGTTTCTGATCACACTAGGGTGTCTGTGGCCTACTGGAAACCAGAGTGGCTGGGGACAGCATTGAGGTAATAGCTTCATCAAGACAAAAATTACACAAATGACTCAAGATCTGCTGGTATCTTGCTCCTGAGTGATAAAAAAGAAGGGAGTAGATGTGAAATGGTTATATCCAGACAGGATGAATGGCTAGCCAGTCAAGAAGTTAGGATTCAGGTCTTGCAAAACATCCAGCCATTTGCCTTTTAATGGCATTAGAGTTTTCTGAAGGTCTTCCCCTGCAACAACATGACAATTGGCTATGCTCAATCTTTGACGGCAATGTACCCTGCATTCTGCATTTCCATTGCCTATGAGAATGAAAAATTGAATAAAATGTCCTTGGAACCAAACACCTTACAAGATATCATGCTGTTCACTGTAATTTTGTATGCACTTCAGGTTTGTTGGAAAACTGGCCTAGAAATTGTAAAATTGTTTAAACTGGAATCGTTCAATCAATTCTGCAGATTGTCTTGCCCAACCCTCCTGCTCAGAGCAGGGTCACGTAGAGCAGGTTGCTCAAGGCTGTGTCTGGTTGGGTTTTGAGTATCTACAAAGCCTATCTACTTCACAATCTCCATGGGAAACATGTTCTACTGTTCCAAAGAAATTCAGTCTTAAATTTAAACATAACGAAGGCATACATTTTCCAGTTCTTTACTTATCTATACCAGAGCTACCTTGCTGTTGATTATGAACTAACCATCATCTTTCTCTGCTCTTTCCCTTAGCCTCTCCCATCCAGGCAAAAATATTTACTTAAAACTATTTTACATTAATATCCCATGTATGGTCAAGCTCAGAAAACCTTGTGAAGGTTAGTATTTTAGAACCCCTTCCTGAAACCCCGGTCTAGGCTGAGTCAACAAAGTTTAACTACAACCTTCATGGAATTAAATAAAATAAACTTTTGAAGTATTATGGTTCCCATTCTGTTCTCAGTATCATGGTGCGTTGGGTTTATGTGGCCAGGTCTTGATGCTACAGGGGTGGCTTCTGTGAGGAGCTGCTGGAAGCTTCCTCCATGTCCATCAGAGCCAACGCCAGCCAGCTGCAAGATGGACCCGCTGCTGGCCGAGGCTGAGCCCATCAGGAATGATGGAAACACCTCTGTGGTAACAAATTTGAGAAAGGAAAAAAAAAGTTTTCTGCAGGTGTAATTGCAGGCAGAGAAGATGTGAGAGCAGGATGAGAAGATGTGAGAGGAACAACTCTGACACCAAGGTCAGTGGAGAAGGAGGGGCAGGAGGTGCTCCAGGCACTGGAGGTGAGATTCCCCTGCAGCCCGTGGCGCAGCCCACGGCAAAGCAGCTGTGCCCCTGCAGCCCATGGAGGAAATCCAAGCTGGAGCAGGTGGATGCCTGAGACTGAGAGTCCATGGGAAGCCCACGCTGGAGCAGGCTCCTGGCAGGGACCTGGAGACCCACGGCAAAAGGAGCCCATGCTGGAGCAGCTTTCCTGGTATGACTTGTGACCCTGTGGGGAACCCACGCTGGAGCAGGTTGTGCCTGAAGGACTGAAGCCTGTGGAAGAGTGATCCAAACGGCAGCAGTTTGTGGAGAACTGTTGCCTGTGGGATGATCTCATGCTAGGGAAGTTCATGGAGAGCTGTCTCCCGTGGGAAGGACCCCACACTGGAGAAGGGGAAGAGCTCTTCTCCCTAAACAGTGGCAGGAAAAACCTGTGATGAACTGATCATAACCCCCATTCCCATCTCCCTGCACTGCTGGGGGAAAGGAGGTAGAGCTTGGGAGAAGGGACGGGTGGTGGGGGAAGGTATTTTTAAGATTTATTTTACTTCTCATTATCCTGCCCTGATTTTGTTGGTAATAAATCAAATTTAATATCCCCGATTCGAGTCTCTTTGCCCTTAGGTATTTGCTGGTCCTTACCTCAACTCATGAACCTTTGTTGTATTTTCTCTTCCCTGTCCAGCTGAGAAGGGGAATGACATATTTGCTTTGGTAGGTGACTGGCATCCAGCCAGGGTCAACCCACTACACAGAGTTAAAATTTGCAGGGTGCACGTTTATCAAACACTACACTGAAATAAACTCCAAGCATCACCCAACTTACGTTCTATGCCTGTGCTTTAAGATAGAAAAGACTAGTGCATAAAATTAAAGCAGAGTCAAAGCTGAAACAGAGGCTCATTGGCAACCTAAACACTACACATTTGCTGTTCACAGCCAGATAAGTCACATTTGCATCATTTGATAAGTGCAACAGCCAATTTCCTTCCAGTTTCCTTAAACGTTAAAAACGCCTCTTGAAGAAACCTCCTCGAGGCCTGGCCCCACACTTATGCAACCAATTTGAAGGTACCTCCTCACATGCATGAGGTTTCCCACTTAATTTCTAACGCCTCGAAAAGT
>VZRQ01006892.1:178812-242644 GCA_013397975.1 Machaerirhynchus nigripectus
GCGAGGCGCAGCGGAGCGAGGCGTGCTGCGGCCCGCGGCGGCTCCCTGCGCGGCCGCGCCGGAGCTGCCGGCCGCGTCCTCTCCTGCCCCGCCATCTCCTTCCTCTCCTCCGGCTGGGGATTCGGGCGGCGCGGGTTCGGCAGCGCCGGGAGCTCTCCCGCAGCCGCCTTCGCCCACTCGCCCCGTAAGCAGCCCCCTAATCCTCCTGGGGCCCCCTTGGTGCTGGTTCAAAGGTGCGCCTGGGATCGGTCATTTCCCTAATTGAGGTTTCGTTAAGAATTACCTTATTTCCTTTGGAATTATTGTCGTCTGGCGCTCAACATCCCAGTGAAATCTGGAGAAAACCCATTTCTTTAACCGGTTTCTGCAAATACCCCACCACTGAACTACAACAAAGAGGGGAATGACTTGAGGGTTTTTTTTTACGGAATTGCAGTGAAAACAGCAGCACTGATTCTCCTGCCAAAACTGAGGGAGATGCACCAAGAAAACAGCAGCTGAATGATCACATTGTTACATTTGCAACATCGTTTTTATTCTTCCATTTCTCCACATAGTAATAACGGGGGTTATTTTCAAGGCAGGAATTAAATCCTATAGGAGTGTAATTTTTTTTTTTGCCTTTCGTGCGTGTGCGACCGAGGGCAGTGCGTGTGTGCGCCTTGCGTTCCCCACAAATGGGTCACGTCAGGAGAGTTGTGACACTGCAGCAGTGGTGTGGACTGAGCCCAGAGCTGCCTCAGGAGCACCGCGAAGCCTCGGTGGCTCGGGGCTCTGACCCAGTTGGGACATGCCAGGCGTGCCGCAGTTTTTAATGGGAGGTAGCAAGGCACGACGGGAACATGGTTGTGGCTGTACACTAAGTCATCCCAGCGTGGGTAGGGGCCAGCACCTGCATGTGGGGAATTTTGCTGTTTTATGCCTTGATTTGTCAGAGTTTTGCTCTCTGGATATTTGGTTCATGGCCTTATTGCAGTTTAGGAGTAGGCAAAAACTATGTTGTGTATTTCTTTTTCATCAAGGGTGGCTTTTCTGAAGTTTCCCCTTTATCTCCTTTTCCTTTTTCCCCATTTAACTTATTTTTTCTTTTTTACTTTTTTTGGTGAGAGCAGAGAAACTGAGAGTTTCTGTGGAATATTAAGTCTGTTTTAAGGAACACTGTTTTTAAAGTTGCTCCTTCTTTAAAATCTGACAGCTTGTCTATTTCTTTTTATTTTATCTTGATTACCTTGCTAGGTCTCTTGAGTCAAGGATCTGTAATGTGGCAGGACTAGTGCACTGTCTGCATTGCTTCTCCTGACTGGATGTTGTCACAATCATTTTTGTTTTGGAAAATTATTGCTAATATAGTAATACCATTTCTTCCATTAATATGTAATTTTCCATCTGTCCTTTGACTTGAAGATGTTACCTTGACTTGCATCAAGCCAAAACCAGCCAAGTCTCTGAGTAAATAGGTAAATAACTGTATGGATAGAATTAAATGTATTGCGGAGTTGTATTAGTTCTTGATCCATGTGAAGCTGGCATGGACCCAAGCCAAGTAAAAGGTGTAGATGTTTAGTTCTTTTCAGAGGTATAAAACCTGATTCTGGGTGCCTCGTTTTGTTTTGTCACAGTGGTAGAAGAGTGTTACCAGAATTCCTGAGATTTGAACAAAGAGCCACATAGTTGAGAAGGACTAAGTGTAGGGACATGGCTGGGCACCTGCTTTTCTTTGAGAGTTTGGGTTCCCAGTTTTTCCCAAATGAAAAATTTATTCTGTCGGCTTCAGTGCCAGAACCGGGTCCTGAGGTAAGCGTCAGCTATAATGTTTTGGAAGGACTGAGAGGAGTTTCTGTCCTTCTTGAAATCTTGCAGGAAAGTGAACTGCTGGAATTGCTTCCCAGCTTTTATGGTACCACAGAGCTTGGGGTGCTTGCCAAGGTATTGAAGATGTTCACTGTGGTGCTTGCAAGAAGCAGCTCTGGTATTTCTCGTGTCATGGAGCTGCTGTTGGTGCAGAACCCTGTGGTGTTCCTTCCTTTGTGCGGCTGCGTCTTGTGCCCCTGTGCTCACCCTCTGCTCAGAAGAGCAAGCAGGAAGAAACTGTTTTCTCATCTTCTGGTTAGAATGCTCAAACCCTGATGTGATTTCAGGAATCTTTTTGTATTTTTTTACCTCAACCATAGAAAAATTAGGCCTTTTTGAACTGCAGATTCTGATTTGGACGCTTGATTATTTTAGATAGGTCAGTTAATTCCTGTTATAAGTGCCTGCATCCTCTTTTGGTCCTCTCCTTGCAGAAAATTTCTGTGGATGTGGGGCCTATGCCCTTGTGGAGCACATTTCAACTCTTTATGGTCCTGCACAGTGGTAGGAGTTGGAGTACATTGATGTGTTGGCTGGATCTGGATGCAAAAGCACATTATGAGAAACATTATTTAGTAAGAGATTCACTGAGTGAAAGCACTGAAGTTTCTTTCTACTCTGGAACAAGCACCAAAGCAAATGTTGGTTGCCTTTTTAAGACTCAAACTTGAAAGCCCATGGGCCCAGGAACTGTCTTTGGTTTGTGTGGAGCCTGAGCCTTTGTTTTGAGCATGTTTTCCAGTGTGGGTGAGAAGACCTGGCCAGCACAGAAGAGGCCAGAGTTACGCAGTGTGCGGGTGGAGGATGTGCTGGGCTGTCACTGCTGTGAAACTGCACCTCCTGAACACCACAGGGACATCTTGGATTTAGCATCTGTTGCCTGGAATCCAGGCAGCAGCAAGAATAACGAGGAAGAGATGGTGTCAGCGGGCACTTACAGGAAGCTGGAAAGTAGTGATGGAGACCGCTGCATCTCATGCATGAAGACGATAGACAGAAGGACAGTGAAGGAGTGCCTCACTTACAATGAGGAATTTAGGGAGAGGATAGGATAGAGAAAGTACAGGCATGAATCATAAGAAGTAGGAATTTGTGGTGGAGTGATGGTCAGGTGGGTGGTGAAAGCAGGAAGCAGAGGAAACGAATGCCAGTTCTTCCAGTAGCTAATGGTGAACTGACACTTCAGGCTGGTCAGGTCGCAGCAGATCAGAGGCTGATGTGTATGATAATACAGCCCTCAAAAGCACAGGCACAAAGGGCATCTGAACTCTTCCCAGAGAGCCGGACAGAGAGTTCCATCTTCTTATGTGTGTATTGTCTAAGGAGAGAGGCAGTTTTATTTCTGCCAATATTTAGTCCCCCTTTGCCTCCTACCAAAAAAAATCCCCCACAACCTTCTAATTGCTGACACAATCTGCTGCAAATTGATGAATAGCAGAGGTTTGTGTGAATGGTGGGACTATACTGTAGTTAGAAGCTGGAGGCATGAAATGAGCAGGTGAGGTAATGAACGTATTGGTGCAGGCACACCAAAAGTTGGAAAAGAAGCACCAGAAGAGAAGAAGCTAAACAGTGAAGGCAACACAGAAAATATGACAAGATGAATAGGAAGGACATTTGTAGTAGACTGGCTGGGTGTATACTGAATAGGTGGAAGGAAAGCAATTTGCGTATGAATTCTTGCTTGAATTACTGTACGGGATTTTGTTATTCTGTTCTTGTTTCTGTGGCATGGCAGAAGTTGACTGCCATCAGTCAAGCTATTTCTCACATCTGAGGCTGAGAAACAGAGCCTTTTCTTCTGCTCTTGATTCTGAAAAAAAAGCACTGGGTGAAGAGCTGTTCCTCTTAATAGTGGGCATTTCTGATGGAAGTGCTTGACAGTCAGAATAATTGGGAGGTGATTTATGTCCAGTTGGATACCACAGTGACTTGTTAGCACAGCTGTCTTTAAAATACAGAGGCCTTCCAGCTGAGCCTCACACAAATACAGATCACCTTGGAAAATTATTAGTGTGCCACTGTTTTTCCTCCAGTTCAGTGTCTGGCTATACTTCTCCCTCAACTTCTATAAGGGACTAGGCCCGAGTGGCTGCACTGGAGTCTGGGCAGCACCCCAAGGGAGAGTTCCAGAGGTGAAGAGTTGAGAAAATTTGAGCTAAAAAGTGGGGCAAGTTTAGAAAATACTTGTTCAGTTTAGATTTGTGTTTTGGACTAGTTAATTTTTTCTTTTGTATAGCAGTTTCCCTGATACAGAGTTAATTAATGTAAATGTTAGTTAATGTAATTCGGAAAGGTTATGATTCTTACGGAAACCTTGGGTAGAATCTTGATGTTTTGTGTGTCTTTTGTGAAAGTATCACAGAAATGGGGAGGTTTCTGCCAGTCACTGTGAGAAATGTTGGAAGGAAGGAAAAGAACATCTTCCACTTCGTCAGAAACACAAGCAGAAACGTGAAGGAACATTCTGTTGCCTCTTGCTTGTTCTGCACTTAGGAAAGTAGTTGGACTTAAGTGCAAGGAAGTAGTACAAGTTTATGTTAGACTGCATTCTACATAACTAGGTTTGCCTGATCCTAACTGTAATGCGCATATGTAAGCAGCAGAATTTAGATTACAGTTTCACATATTTGCAAGTATTTTAACTTTGTGGTCTCATTTGGTTCTTTCATTAAAGAGACTGAAATCCTAAGTCATCTTGCATTGAAGAGATGTTGATAGTCTGTTCAAAAATTTTGGTAGAACATGACATTCGGTAATTTTTGAGAACTAACTTGTGATACTTATGGTACTTTGTCCATAAATGGAACAAGAACTTCGAAAATATTCACAGATCTGTATTTGAAAACATAAGATGTTATGCTCTGAAAGCAGTTTACATTGATGATTTCAGTTCCTGAAGTGACATTAGAGTGAACTCTTCCTGACTGCCCAAGTATGAACAGCAGGACACCAGAACTGGTGTGCATTTCAGATAATGAGCTTTCTATGTTTAACTTACCATATTGAGCCTTAACGGTTTGACAGTTCTGTATTCCTCTCCATCCAATAGGGACTTGAGGTGAACTTGTCTAGGCTTTGTCTTGATTTCTTTTTTTTTTATTTTAAGATGATAAGGAAATTTTATTTACACATTCCTTTATGAGCTGCTTCTGTGTTTGTGAAGCCATGGGGTTTTGAGAAATGGACCCAGAATGTTGGACCTCACACTCTTGTTCAGACACTGGGTGTTTGGTCATCCAGAGTAGTATTGCTGGAATCCCAGACTGGGGGACCCTGAGTGACATCCAGTTCATCCTAAAGTCATGAGTGTGTGTTAACTTCCATGCACCCAAAATTTCAGCTTTTCGGTGCTTAGGCAGAGGCAACCTTCTTCATCTAATACAAGTGAAATAACCTTTCTTCTTTACCTTCTACAGACACTGTGACTGATGAGAGTTAAAGGCCATGGATGAAGATGGGCTTGAATTGCAGCCACATGAGCCAAATGCATTTTTTGATCCAACAGGTCTGTAAGGAGATAATATGTAGATAAGAGTGTTCACATTAGGTGCAATTGACTGTTGTTTATTCTGCTTTTGCTTAGAAGTGCTGTGCTGCATCAATGCTTTTGTCTAGAGTAGTTGCTTTTGAGTTTGGGTTGTTTTTATTACTCAGAGCAATATGAACGAGCTACTGTTCTTTCAGTCAAGTAATAGTTGTTTGAGTATTGCGGGAGAGTCAAAAGTTGCAGATCTTTTCTGGGAGAGAAAATCTCGTTCATCTTACTTATGTTAGCATCTACTGAGGAGTTGCTTTATCTTCCTATCTCAGTAACTCATATGCTGTTATGCCTGTTTTACTTAATTGCATCATAGTGTAAAAGTTGAAGTGAAACAAATAATTTCAGTTATTAACCACCTCACGTGAGACAGTTTGACAATGTAAGTACTATTTTAATTGTGTTTTTCAGGAGCTGATGCAGCACATATGGATGGAGATCAGATTGTTGTGGAAGTACAGGAAACAGTATTTGTTTCAGATGTAGTCGACTCAGATATAACTGTGCATAACTTTGTTCCCGATGATCCAGACTCCGTAGTAATCCAGGATGTCATTGAGGATGTTGTTATTGAGGATGTTCAGTGCCCAGATATCATGGAGGAGCCAGACGTATCTGAAACAGTCATTATTCCTGAACAAGTGCTGGACACAGACGTAGCCGAAGAGGTTTCTTTGGCTCATTGCACTGTCCCAGATGATGTTTTAGCTTCTGACATAACAGCAGAGACAATGTCTATACCAGAACATGTACTGACAACTGAGTCAATGCATGTACCTGAAGTTGGACACGTGGAACACGTAGTGCATGATAACGTTGAAGAAGCAGATATTGTCACTGATACTCTGGGAACAGATGTTGTTTCTGAGGAAGTCTTGGTGGCAGACTGTGCATCAGAGGCAGTGATCGATGCCAATGGAATCCCTGTGGAACATCAAGATGAGAAGGGCAACTGTGACGATTACCTTATGATTTCCTGTAAGTGTTTGGGTAAAGCCATCAAAGTTCTTATGATAGGGGCTTGAAATATCTGAGGGAGGGCTTAAGACAATACCCGATGCTGCGTTTCTGTATTTTTTATTGAAATGCCGATCTCACAAACGTACTCACGTGGAGAGATATTTAGGAACGTGTACCAGCTAAAAGTTCTGGTGAAGCTAATGAAGAGAAATACTGGCAAATGCACATCTGATTATAAATTATTTCTGTAGCAATTTATAACATATGAACAAAAGAGTAAGAATTCCAGTAAACCAAATGCCATATACTTGATAAGAACTGAAAGGAAATTAATGTGACAATGTTTAAAAATGCTTAAATGTGCAGGTTACTAAGATGACTACCAAGACATTAAGGAAACAAAAATATTTCATGGAAAAGAAATAGTAAAAAACGTGGTTTCTGAAAATCTAATCCTTGTCCTGTTTTTTTGCTAAATGCCTGCCTCTTGCACCCCATTTATTGTTGGATACAGACAACAATATGGTTTTCTTTGCTGTTAGGATGTGTTTTCTTCTCTTGATTAAGCAAAGGACAGAGATATGCAGCTAACAAAAAGAGTAGCTATTGCTGCTCATAACTGGGAAGTGAATATCTTAATCTCCCTTAGGAACAGTGGCACAATGCATTTGAATCGTATTTCAAAAGACTTAAATAGAGGGTGGAGAAAAATAGAACATATCATCAATCTTTTTTCTACTGAGGATATCCATTTGTGTGAACTAGTGCTTACTCTAAGTATGTTACTTATTATAGTGATTACTCAGTGCAGCACCTAGGAACATCACAGTGTCACTGCTGAACATTTATTTATTGTAGAAATAGAAGAGCCTTGTTAAGCTGGTTTGTTTAATTGCCATTTCAAGCACTTCAGTTTTGTGTGGTGTTAAATGATTCCATTGATGAGGTATACTTCGTGCTCTGCTTCAATTACCTTTTCTCTTTTTTTTTTTTTCCTTTTTTTCCCCCTTTTTTCCCTTCTTTACTTTTGGACACGTTTTTGAAATGTATAATAACTTGTTTTAATTTTATATTCTGTACTTACGAATTTTAATGTTGCTTCTCCTTACCTAGGATCACTGCATTTCTTAATTTATCATCTCTTGAGTTCCTTGAGTAACCTTGTTGCAGCCATGTTTTGAGTTTATATGAGGTACAGTTAATTCTCTATTATCTGGGAAAACAATGAAATGGGATAATGCAAAATATGGATAACACAAAATATTGTAAATTAAACTGCAGGATTGTACTGAGGTGAAATAGGTCAGGGGATCTGTTCTGAAATTGTATTGATCCAGACTGATAAATACACTCTTGTCTAGTGTGGTGCAGATAAAACTTTTGATTCTGGACCCAAGTTAAATCAGATGAAAGCAGCTCAAATGCTTCTGCACCTGCTGCATAGTTAGACAACAAACTGGATAATCTGCCTATGGATAATTGAGGCCTGATTCTGGTGGTGATCCTTATGTCTTCCATATCCCTGACTGTAGCTCTTCAAGGTGCTGTTGCTTCTGTCTCTGCTCACTGCTCCTGTGCAGGTTTTCCTCCTGCAGCAGAGCAGGGCCTCTGGGGCTGCTGCCATGGAGCACTCTGCAAACCGTGCCTGTGTAAATGCATATGAGAGGGCTGGGTGGATGTGTGTCCTGTTCGTCTCTGACAGTGGCTGAACAAGGACAGAATGTTTTGGTAGAGGCCATTTTGGATGATCCCTACCTAGCTGGGAAGTCTTCTTGGATGTACCAGTTGTACACAGGTGGTGTCTGGTAGGAAACACAGGAATTTAGTTGTTTACTTGTGCTGGGGTACTCTCCATTTTCAGTCATGTATTTCTGCAGTTTCATATTTTATTTATTATTAAGTGTCTCTTGTAATGTACTTTGCTTAGATTCAGAACCTTAAATAAGCCAGCATTTAAAATAATCGTTACACTACAAAATATGCATTCTTTGTGTTTAATGTTCTACAGTTCATTTTAAAGGGAAGTCCCTACTACCACCTACTGTGTTTAAAGCCTGCTTAACAAGTTCTTCTGGTTGTGAAGGCAGAGTCTGGTGCTTTTCCATCGAGTAAAGGCTGTCTTGCCAAACAGTCTCTTTGTTGTATGAAAATATTATTTGAATTAATTTTTTATTATTATTTTTTTTGTTTGCATCAGCAGTGGATGTGTTCATTGATCTGATGCCTGTCTCAGTTCTTCAGCTGAACTTAGGTTTTAAAAGGTAGTCACATCAGCCAATCCAGTTTTGGGTTTTTCATCCCGGCTTGTAAATTTGTGTTTGCTTCTGGCAAACCTCCCTGAACTGCAGGGGCAGATGTTGGAATGTAATCTTGTCTGCCATTACAGTAGCCAAATGTTGCTGCTTCCCAGATCTGGGAGCTAGACTGTGTTCTTCAGAATGCCTTTGCCTGTCTTGTTTTAGATAGGCACTTGAAAAGCAGGGGATGACACTTCGTGTTCTTTGTGTCGCAGGTTTCTCCATCTGTTTTCTTCAGTGGAAGCTATTGTCAAAATCTCTTTGCTTTTTCCCATTTTGTGGCTCTCGTTAAGCATTTCCATTTTTGTTCCTAATGAGCTGAGTATACACAGATTTTCTTAAGATCATTTTCTTAGCTTTTTCCTGAAAATATGTGATTTGAAATGACTAATCTATGTGTACTTTATTAAATACTGTTTTTCTGCCTTCTTTCTTGGTTTCAGACTGGTTTGTCTTTTCAAAGAGTACAGTTCCTGTGGGTTTCATTCTGTGACTGCTTCAATGAGCTCAGTATTTTAATACTTCTTTTCCCAGTTAGACTTAATTTAGCTTTGGCATTAATATGACTTTGCTTTCTTCATTTTCAAGATAATGTTTCTTGGCATAGCTTTGTATCACCAGTTACTTTTTGATGTACCTAATTTTTTTCTTGGATGCTTTGTCTTTGCCCTCAAGATTCATTTTTGTTCCATGGTAGATTTGGGGCACGTAGAGCAGAGCAGAATCAGATATTCAGTCAACTAAGAATGCAAACCTAGTAGTCAGCAGCTTGAAAAAGATGCAAGGATGTTTGAGAAATAATTTTTTTTTCTTGTACATGTTCCATAACAAGCCAGTTCATGAGTTGGGTCAGGAAAGGATAAATTGTGCTGAGACTCACACTGGTACTAATTGTTTGGTAGCTTGGAAAATCATTTTACCATAAGTGAAACAGCAGTGGTGAGATTTAACTGGTGTTTGTCAAAACAAAACAAACATCTTGCATTTACTAACCAAGGAAAGCAGTGCCCTGTGCCTGGCAATAAGATGGAAATTAAGATTTCTTTTTTTTTTTTTTCTTAATCTGATTTCATTCCGTTTGGCAAAGATAGTCACCTCCTCTGGCATTAACTGATTCTATAAGATGAAAAGTTGTATCCTGATATACTCTTATTGCAGTAAAAATAGTGAGGAACAAAAGTTTGACAAGAGGAGTCTGGGAAGAGTGAAGGGCAGCCTAACAAGGCTTAAACTGCAGCTTTAAGAATTTAAATATTTGCAAACGTGGGAGTTTTGTTACATCCATCCATCCATCCATCCATCCATCCATCCATCCATCCATCCATCCATCCATCCACCTTGTTTTTCTTTGAGTTAGACATGTCTCTTGTTTTGCCTGAATTAACACTTCTCATTACTCGAGTCAGAACCCAGGGTAACTCGGAGAGAGAAAGGTTTCACCTAGGCTTAGGAAAATCAATTTTATTTTGTCCTTGTTGTATGTTCAAGTTAAAAGCAGTGGATCTCATGAACAAAGCCATGAGGTTCATGCTTTTCCTTAGGGCCATGCAGTAGACTTCTAGTCAAGAAAGCAAAATGCTTTTAATTGCTTTTTTGGCATAAATCTCTCTCTCTTTTTCCCTGGAGGTTGCTAAAGGTGCAGGAAATCACATTTTTCTTTCTGAGGCAGAACTTGTTGCAGCTCAGGCTGCTCAGGAGGTTGCCATGAGAGGTGATGGAAATAAGAGTTACCGTGGGCTGAGTGATGTCTCAGAGCTCAGTCTGGTTTGTGTGCTGGGGCAGAGGACAAGAAGGACAGGTGTTAGATCCAAGTTTAGAGCTCAGGAATTACACCTCTACTAGATTACTACCCTGGAGGGACCTTTAGATGCATAGGATATACTCATGTGTAAAGGCAATGGATTAAAATGAAAACAGAGCAGAAATCTCTTTTCTCACAGATTAGGAAACCTGGTTTGCCATTCAAGAAGTAACTGTATGGTAAAAATAACTTCTTCAGTGGACTAGAAATTGTCTGCTGTTGAGTGAAGTAGATATTTCTATCACAAATAACTGAACAAAGTCAGGGGAATACAGAATGCTTTTAATCTATTTTAGAGAATAGTTAGTAATGGCCTTTTTCATTAAGGATGCTTAAATAGGGTTGTTTATTTTGTAAGCAGACAAGTATCCCATGATACACTTCTTTCTAGCAGCTAAGAGAACCATTTGGGAACATAAAGGCTGACAAAATAGATGATTCTTGCCTAATTGCTCCATTGACACATTTTTAAGAACTGTTGAACTGGTACAGAGGGACTTTTCCTTAAGTTGTTTTTTTTGGTGTGTTTTTTAGCAATGAGCAGTGGGTACTTGAAAAAGATGGAAGGTGTCTTTGTGCTTAAGTGAATTTTATGTTTTACAATCTTTTTATTTTCATCATTAATCCTACGTAGAGGAGGAGTGGTAGGAAGGAATAACTGTAAACAGTTACAGAATCCATTAAAGATGAAGCCAGTTATATTTGCATTTTTTAATTAGAAATTAAACACTATAAGGGTACAAAGTCTTTATCTGCCTATCTATCAAATATTTGATATAAAAAACTTAAAACAACTTCTTGGGGAGGATGTTTGTATCACAGTTAAACAAAAGATGGTCCATTTAGGCAAATCAGGATCTTGGCATACATTTATGCTTCTGTATGGGGAAACTGACTCCAACAGTGTTTTAAATATGGGGTTTATTATCAATGCATAGGAGCTTGTTTCTGTCCCAAAAATGTCATTGGATGTGTTTTAATAGAAGGGTAGAGATATTGGAGATAATTGTTCTTTGGCTGTTACTAGTTTATTATATGATTTTTAAAATGAAATTTAGTATTTTCTAGAAAACAAATGCTGTCATTGTGATAGAACACATAGAATCTGTTGTTATTGTTGCCTGTATCTTTTATTTCTTTGCTTTATTCTTTATTGCTTATTCCTTTTTTTACCTGTTGGTCTCTTTTTGCTGATTTCCTTGTAAGTGCTAACTAGACAGGTTTTAAATATGCCTTGTCTTCGATGTTGTGTGACACCTTTCTCATCTGTTTGTGCTTTTAATAACAATTGTAGCATTATCTTTCTATGGAAGCAATTATTGCAATATTGAAGAAGCACATACTTACTTAATTGTTTCTTGCAGCTCATAGTATGCAAAGAGCCGGCTGCTCTAATCAGTGAAGTCTGTGAAGAATTTTGGACAAACTAACCATAGACTGCATTCTTGCAATTCATGTAAAATAATACTGTGTCTAGTAATTTTTCTTCTTTTTTTTAAACTCTTGAGATTTAGTCTGTATTCACTTGTTTACTGAATTAAAACTTACAGCTAGTATGGGGGAAAAAAAATCAGACATTTAAAGTTTTTAGTGTCCAGTTCATATCTGATAAAGTGGAGGCACAAGGTATGACAGCACTGGAGTAATGCTAGCCTGAGCTTTCTTCTAGCATGTGACTTGTGATTAGTTTAGTAATGCTCAGTGGCTCTACTTAAAAGGAAGTGGTCTCTTAGAAGCCTAACTAATTCTTTTAAGTAACTTCTTTTTATTTTTATGTCAAAGAGGAGCAATATGAGAGTATCAGCCATGGATGGTAATTTGTGGGACCTCTTGTTGGGCTATGAATCTGAATGAAAAATTAGTATCATCAGAGTTCCAACTTCGAACATTGATCAGTCAAGTATTTCAGAATACAGTTTTCTCTGATTGTGAGACTGAGATACATGGAGAATGCAGAAACACTGGGTAAATGTTAAATAGAAAGCAAAATTCCTAAAATGCTGCCAGAGCATCAGTGAATCAGTATAAATAAATGCTTGTGTAGCCGTAGGACAAAATACCTTGGAAAGGGTACTTTCTATAATAGATACCCATTCTCTTTCACCTTGTTTGTCTCCTCCTTTGATTTTTATCTTTTTTCCTATCTTTCTCTTTCCACTCTATTTTTCATCCTGTTACCTGTTTGTTACTATACTGCAAGTATTACTGCTTGTCAAGGCCGTCAGGGACTTCAGTTTTTAAAGTATTACCACCTGTCAAGAGTGAATTTTTTTCTTTTTGGATGAGAAAAGTTTGCCTCATACCACCTGCACATCAATTTCCTTACAGTTTAATGGCTCTGTTAAAATATATTTAAACCAGTTGTTGTATTTTTAAAACAATGTTGAATAGAAGGGAATTCAGGGATAAACAAACTCTAAATTGTATAATGATTTTTTTTATTATGTTGGATAAAATAATACTTTGAATCTTGGAGAACTTACTTCAAAGCATAAATAGAGCATGTTTCTAAGACCTAGAATTCTTCTGTTATGTGAAAGTTATCAGTATATAAATGGAAGTAAAAAACTCTGGTTTGGTTAAAAGAAATGGGTCTGTTTCACACCATGCACATAGGTTTGTTTTCTCTCTGATTGACTCAGCCATGATTTTCCTTCCTTGTGGGTATGTTCCAGCATCAGTTGATCTTGGTGGCAGACTTCCCTTTTGGCTTCGGAGGTGTAAAGTCAGTCTACACTGATTTGAAAGCCTTCCAAGTACATGTGCCTGACACTGGAAACAGCCAAGTTAAGGGAGAACAACTACATAAATGTAGTGTAGGAAGAAAAGCAAGTTTTCTTTTTTGTCAGAATTGCAGTGACATTCGGTATATCACGGATATGACAAAGAAGTAATGAAAGTCTGTTAGGAACTGAATATACACACTGTGGAGTTGCATTGTTAATGTGATTCAAAACAACATCTTAAGGTTTTTACTTTTAAATGCTTTGGGGTCTCAGCTACAAGATGTTACATTGTCCCATGACACAAAGTAATTTTTAAAACATCCTACTGCTTGAAATAATCTGTATGGTAGCCGCTGATCATGAACTTGGCATTCGAGTATTTAATGCTTTTTCTGCTGTTCTTCTGGTAAGGAGAGAGACTAATTTATGTTAGTGGTGTATAATTTATTGTTATTCATATATTTTGTGAATAATCATGCCTGATTGAGAAATTGTACTTAAATACAGTTGTGTTTGATACATGAGACAGAACATGTGATAGTTTATCTAATTCAAAGGCTAATTTATTGACTTCTTGGCAGGAAAATAATAGTAATAACATTTTGAGCTTTTTTTTTAAAGTATATATTAAAATAAATTGAAGAATGCTGAGTTACTGAGTAGTAAAGCTATGATTTATTTATGAGGATAGTTCAATGAGTGCTAGTAAAGTAAGCATACTTCGTGAAGTATTTGATATGTGCTAGGCATGGTAGTTTAAAATTCTTCACCATTTATAGGGCAGTTCTAAGACTTTTAGTATAAATTCCATGTCTTCTTGTCATGAACTGAAGTCATCCATGATTCTGAGGGAGTGACAGTGAAGTCACAAATTACAAAAGTATTCTGTAAGAATACTGTTAAGAATTCTTAAATGATCTCAACACTGGAGAAACTTCTGGGCCTTCTGAAAATTGGAAGATTCTCCAAAGGTCTTGAGATGCTGGATTTGATTTTTGTGAATGTATACTTACTAATCTTTTGGTGAAAATCTATTCTTGATTAAGTAAGAAGTGGGGAGGTGCCCATGTACAGTATGCCTCAAATATCCCAAGTGTGTTCCTCATAAAGCTGGCTGTCAGCCACGGGTACGTGGGAGCCTGGGCAAGTTCCGGCAGCTCAGGCTGGAGCATGGTGTAGGTGCCCTTCTGGAGGCGGGAGAGCAAAGTCTGGGAGTACACAGGGCTGCCGCAGGAATGCCGTGCAGGGCCCTGTCAGGAAGGGCACCGTGGACAGGTTTCCAGTGCTGCAGTGGCAGGGCAGCGCTTGGGCACTGTGCTCCATCCCCCAGCTGTGGAGGGCGTGAGGGGAGAGGAGGGGTTTCTTCCTGGAGGTGCCATTCAGGTTCCCTCTCCAGCAGCTGAAAAAGTATCATTACCAGCACTTTGCAGGGAGCCAGGTCTGACAGGCAGCAGTAGTACCACTTGCATTAGAGACAGGGTTGAGGAACGGATAATCCTTTTGAAAAGAACAATTAATAGCCTATTACTTGTGAAGGAGAAAGCACTTAAAACTGAGACTAGGTGAAATTATGCCACAGAGTGAAGTACTGATGTGTACTTTCTTCCTACCATCATCTTGCTGCAGATCACAGTTTCCTTATTATCATTGCCTGCTGTGGTGCTCATGCTTCTAGTTCTGTCACTGCAGCATTCTTGCACTTCCCCCTTAACTAGCTTAAATTTATTTTTATGTTTATTGTCACTGTTTTCAAGTATATGAAAAAAATATTAATGGGTAGGTTCTTTATCACAACCTTTTAGTTTAAAACTGCTTCCAAATTTGAATAATAAATTAATAAAGTCTTTCATATATGTCTGTCTGCATATGACTGGGTAATTGTAACAACTTGTTTTTGTAGTGGATGATGCTGGTAAGATAGAGCACGAAGGTTCTGCTGAAATTACCATGGAAGCAGAGTCAGAAAGTGGCTCTTGTAAAGTGGATGGCATTTGTCCAGAAGTCATCAAGGTCTATATATTCAAAGCAGATCCTGGAGAAGACGATTTAGGTAAAATACACTTGTTTGAGAATACTCCAACCCGACACATGAAATTTTGCATGAGATTGTGGTTTCTCTCAAGTGGTCTGTAAAGACCTATGAGTATGATACCAAAGAGTGACATATTTCCAGTTTTTTTGTGGTTTAGCGTAGATTTTGGTCAATTGTATTTAAAATATTTTGCTCTGGTCTTCCTAATTAGGGGGCACAGTAGACATTGTGGAGAGCGAGCCAGAGAATGACCACGCAGTTGGATTGCTCGATCAAAATAGCAGTATTCGTATTCCAAGGGAGAAAATGGTTTACATGACTGTAAATGATTCTCAGCATGAAGACGAAGACTTAAGTAAGTAGGTGGCTTTCCTTTGGGAACAGGGATTTTCACTTTCAGCAGTGCAGCATTCCTATAATTTTATTTTTACTTCTCTTTCCCTTAGATGTTGCAGAAATAGCTGATGAGGTTTATATGGAAGTGATTGTAGGAGAGGAGGATGCCGCAGCTGCCCATGAACAGCAAATTGATGACACCGAAATTAAAACTTTCATGCCCATAGCTTGGGCAGCAGCTTATGGTAAGTAATACTCAGAAGAATTCATGGGAAGTAATACTCAAAAGAATTCACGGTGACACTGCAGCAAAGTGTCAGGGATTGGTTTTTGGAGGGTAGCATTGAGTATTGGTGCTTTTCTGTTTGTTGTTAGAGCTTTTTAGTTTTAAGAATGGTTTCTTAGCATAAGGAGCCTTGAAAAGAAAGAGGGAAGCTGTAAGGCAGGCTTCTTCTTGCTCCTATTTAACAGGTATTTTCCTTCATACTTCCATGATGTGAAAGGGGAAATCCATGAGCTTCCAGCTAAAAAGTTGTATCTCAAGTACATCTGTTCCTCACAGTTTTAGGACACAGTGAGAGCTGGCTTGGGAGTAGAACTGAGTATTTTTATTGGGGGGGGGGGGGNGTAGGATTCAGTGTAGCAGTGAAAAGCAGCACTGAGCTCAAGCTTTATTTAAGTGCTTTCTAGAAGTATCATATAAATATGTGATTTCACTTACAGCAATAATTTATTAACGAAAAGAAGTTGGAGGGAGACATACTAAAATTGTAGCAGAACCTTGAGAGTATTTCCAGCATGCAGGACCATTTTCTTGATTGGTATCTGAACACCAACTGGTGCACAAACTGATTTCCAAAACTTTTGTAAGCTTAAGACAGAATTTCATCTGAAAAATTATTCTGTATTGCCCTAATGCCCCTTTCTTCTTCTAAACAAAACGAAATAGTGGAGTAGAGGACAAAACTTACATGTCTGCATGATGTGGATTGTGGTGATGGTGCCAGCAGACAATTGTGCTGGGAATACAGTGGGGGCTGGAATCTTGGACATAACTCAGGAAGGGCAAGATTTCAGAGAGCAGTGTGTGTTTAAAAGTTGCTTAGGGATGGATGGTAGTGCACCCAAAGCCTTATCTTAGGCCATATACTGGTGAGCACAGTTTGAGTGAGAAGGAAATGACATAAGCCAGTCTGAGTGGAAATTAAAAATTAAACTGAGTGAACTTGAAACAAGTTGTGTACTAAACATTCAGTGATTTTGGAGAAGGGGGAGAAAATTGAGCAGAATGTATTAAGAACAGTGAGATGGAAATGAAAGGAGAATTTAAGTATGTGGGAAACAGTGGAGTGGTTGCATTGTCAGCAGTAAGCAACATAGCATGCAGGGTGAGAGATCGTGGGGACAGGGAGAAATTAGGCATGAAGGCCTGAAAATGGCAGAGGAACATTTGAGCTAGCATGTAGATGAGAGTCTTCAGGCTCTGCATGTGCCTGTCCCTGGCTCTGAGTCTCCTTACATTAATCATGAATATTAATTCTCAGCACTCTACAAAAGGAACAGCTGTTGAGCATCTTGGACTTTCTTCCACTTGAGTCTTCCTGTCTTATTTGTGTGCTTTGCTTTCACTATATGAAATGTTGGCTTTTATTGATTTAAGTAAATACGTGACCACAACACTTATTATTAAAGTTTAGTTATGCCCTTAAATCACCAATGTTAAACTGATTGCCAATAAATACCTTCTTGAATGTATTTGTAATTTTCATGTTTGTTTTACATACAGTGATACCATTTGTGTATTAAACACAAAGCTCTGTGAGGCAGAGACTTTCCTTCTTTGTGTTACACAACACTGAGCATGCTCTTTGTTCCCAGTAGAAAGAATTTGTAAGTGTTAAAGCATCAGGTGTATAAATAGTAAGTAGTGTACTTTGTGTGCTGCTTTATGGGCTGTTCAGAAGGATTCTTTGATTGCAGCTCCAGTTCAGAAACTTGGTGTGTGAGAGACTTCAGTCAGGTGAATTCAGAGTTACAGAAGTGAATGAGAGCTCACGCACAAATGTATTTCAGGACTGAGAAGAAAATCGGGCACAGTAAATATTGTGACATGCTATTATTTACTAATGTTAAACATTTTGGATATAATTAGCAACCAAAGAAATGCAAAAAATGCTGTATTTGAAGGGTAATTCTCTGTGTAATGGAAAGCCATTAGTTCCTGTGCATTATGTACTCCTGTAAAGTTAGGATAACAAAGCTAATGCTCATAATACCAAACATAATTCCTAAGTTACATAGTGAGACATTTTGCAGCCTATGCTGTACGTGATTACAATTTGATTAAATGTCCAGATAATAGCTTATCATTTCTCTTGCTACCATTGTAGAATTTGTGCTCGAATTACCTGTAGTATTGGTAGGTAACTTTTTAACTTACCTTGGTAGGTAATAATAACGATGGCATCGAAAGTCGGAATGGCACTGCAAGTGCTCTTTTGCACATAGATGAGTCATCTGGACTTGGGAGACTGGCCAAGCAAAAACCAAAGAAGAAGAGGAGACCTGAGTCCAGACAGTATCAGACAGGTGAGTATGTGGTGCCTGGCTCTACTCTCATTCCTCCAGGCACTTGCCCGTAAACAGATGCATGTGGAGTGTCTTGTAAAAAGAGGGATTTGGGGAATTACTTGGTTGACAACACTTCTGCTGTATAAATGAGTGCATATTTTGTTTCACAAGTTTTAAGTACATGGGTGATTTGGATTGTGGCAGGTGTTTTGATGGACACCATCTCTGACACAGGAAAAAGTCAGTATCATAGCAAGAGGTTAAAAACCTATATACTTAACTTGCCACACCAGTTTTAAAGTTCAATGTGACTTTTTTAAAGGTGATGTTAGATAAACCGTGTTCTGTAATAGTGCCTTTAAAAAATCCTTTTTGTCTTTATTGAAAATATATAGAAGAATGCATTTCATTATGTTAGCTCAGTAGGTAACTGGAAAGTCTGAACATTATATATTAATGTTCAGTAGTGTAACTTCTATACCCTTTTCTGTTTTAATGATGAAATAAAATTGCCTTGATGTTTGTGCCTATCTTTTTCCTTTCATCTGTAAGAACACAAGTGCTTTATGGCATAATTTGGTTTCTGCTGTTACTGTGTTACAGTCACAATATTTATTTGGTTTGATAAAGTTAAAAAAACACAACTGTTTTCTTCAGTAGCCTTGCCTTAAATAATACTAAAAGTTGCCTTCCAAATTGTGACTTAACTGTAGGAGTTCTGTTTTGTTTAGCCCTGAGTTAGTAAACTGTGCAAATTAAAGTTGGCCTTTTCTATTTCCAGCTAGTCAGTTCTCCTTATAAAACATTTTTTGAAAAGACAGCTTTTTTAACGTGCTTAGGCAAATTCAGGATAGACAAATCAGGCTGATGGATGAGTGCAAATAATTTCCAAAGCTTTAAGGTTTCTGTATATGAAACATATTGATTCCTGCTTGGTACCTCTTCAGATTGTAGCTGTGACAGATGGCGTAAGAAGGAGGTGTTAGTTTGGGGGCATCTGAATTGTAGTCAGCAGTAGGTGATTAAACTGCCAGATTAAACTTTATCTACAGATTTTTGGAGAGTCAAGAGAAGATCATGTGCTTTGCTTACTAGATGATACTCAGTTTAACAAGCTGGCTGTTGTTCTTTGCACCAGCCATTGGTATTTAATGTGTGAACTCAATCAGAATTCTTCAAAACAGAATTGAGGTCAAGAACATCTTTGGTTGTCTCCATCAAAAAACAGTGTTTCCTTTCTCTTAGTAGTAAAAATGGGTGAAAGTAGTAATTCCCTCAGCTTCTTCCGCCTAACTCAGTAACAAGCTTGTTTATTATATAGTGATATGTATGTATCCCGTCTTACTCAACAATTTATCTTATTGTTAACACATGACATTTATTGAAGTGTAGTTTTGTTGTATAATATTGATAAAGGGTTTTTTTGTTGTTTTTCAGCAATAATCATTGGCCCCGATGGTCATCCATTGACAGTCTACCCCTGCATGATTTGTGGAAAGAAATTTAAATCCAGAGGTTTCTTGAAAAGGCACATGAAAAACCACCCAGAGCACCTTCTTACTAAGAAGAAATACAGATGTACAGACTGCGATTACACTACGAATAAAAAAATAAGTTTACATAACCACTTGGAGAGTCATAAGCTGACCAACAAAACAGAAAAGCTTATTGAATGCGATGAGTGTGGGAAAACCTTCTCTCATGCAGGAACTTTATTTACTCACAAGATGGTGCACAGGGACAAAGGAGTTAATAAAATGCACAAGTGCAAATTCTGCGATTATGAGACAGCAGAACAAGGGTTACTGAGTCACCACCTTTTGGCTGTCCACAGCAAGAACTTTCCTCACATTTGCGTGGAGTGTGGCAAAGGGTTTCGCCATCCGTCGGAGCTCAAGAAGCACATGCGGATCCACACTGGTGAGAAGCCCTACCAGTGCCAATATTGTGAATACCGGTCTGCTGACTCTTCCAACTTGAAAACCCACGTAAAGACTAAACACAGTAAGGAAACGCCGTTGAAGTGCGATATTTGTTTCCAGACTTTTTCAGATACCAAAGAGCTACAGCAGCATACACTTATGCATCAAGAAAGTAAAACACATCAGTGTTTGCATTGTGACCATAAGAGCTCAAACTCGAGTGATCTGAAACGACACATAATTTCAGTCCACACAAAAGACTATCCTCATAAGTGTGATATGTGTGATAAAGGCTTTCACAGGCCTTCAGAACTGAAAAAACACGTGGCGGCTCACAAAGGTAAAAAATTGCACCAATGCAGACATTGTGACTTTAAAATTGCAGATCCGTTCATTCTGAGTCGCCACATACTCTCAGTTCACACAAAGGATCTTCCATTCAGGTGCAAGAGATGTAGAAAGGGCTTTAGGCAACAAAACGAGCTGAAAAAACACATGAAAACACATAGTGGCAGGAAAGTTTATCAGTGTGAGTACTGTGAGTATAGCACTACAGACGCCTCAGGCTTCAAACGGCATGTGATTTCCATTCACACAAAAGACTACCCTCACCGGTGTGAGTATTGCAAGAAAGGGTTCCGAAGGCCTTCAGAGAAGAACCAGCACATTATGCGACATCATAAAGATGTTGGGCTGCCTTAAAGTCTCTTTCACAGACTTACGGCTGGAATTATAAAGGAAATTTGCCTTTCAGGCAGTTAGCTTATTTTAAAGCCAATCACCTGCGATCACACACACAAAAAAAAAACAACAAAAAAAATATTGTGCATTTGATTTGTTGCTGTATAAAAATAGGATTATTGCTTCTAGTTGACTTTTATACCTTTTGTTCAATAGCGTGTTCTGAATTCTATTCAGTTTGTTTAATAAATGAAGAAAAGATGGCAACAATAAAGTTGCATTTAATAAAGTAAACCCTGTCTCTTACTGAATTTTTCAACCGTAATAGTTTATTTAAGTATATTTATCTTACTGACCTCGTTGATACTCACAGTGTCCATGTTAATGCAGTTTTGTCGTGAATTTTAAAAATACAAAATTTCTCTTGATAAAATTGTCAGAGGTGTGTATAAATGGGGAATTGTCATGTTGACAGTAAAGTCACTAGGGCCCACCTGATTGTCTTGTTTTAACTATACAGACTTCGTGGCAGGTTAACTATTTTCCGGTTGAGGAGTTACAAGTCTCACTTTGTGTTTTCATTCTGGTTTCAGAGAGAAAAATATTATAAAAATGGTTTGGGGCGGTTTTACCTTTCCTGGGCAAATTTAGAAGTATGCACAAATATTAAATTTATTGTTCTATGCTTCTTTGTCTTTGAAAGGTTTTGTGTGTTACAAAAGAGTTGGGTTTTTTCTGCTTAACTCCTGTCTTAATGTTGGAAACGTAAAATACTCTTGTTCCATTTGCAGAGTTAACAATAGGTCACAACTGTCTGTATGTGCTGGTAAACGTACCTCAAACTTTATTCTTTTATGTATGTTGGTATTTCTTTGAAAGAGCAGTTTGTGGTTCAAGTCGCATTTTTATTGTTAGTTGTTTTAGAATAAAATTTAAGACCAAGAGGTGCCTCGATTTTGGAAACCAGATATTTACAGTGAGAGCTTAAGAAGGGAATGGAGCGGAGCAGATGAGTTCATAAGGAGTAGAGATGTTGTAACGTAGATATCCTTAATAAGAAAAGTAACTTATGATAGATGCAGTTGTTACTAAATTGAATGTTTTTCCTGAGCCATTAGTAGCTGTGTTCAGCTGCTGTCTATTAATTAGTACAGTATCCAGAATTAACCTAGTTCTTTTAATCTGTTTATAAACAGCTGGGAGAATATTACAATTATTAGATGCAGTTTTGCCACCTGAAGACTATTATAAAGTAGTGCCATATCATTTGCTAATTGTTGTGTAAATGTACCAAGCACAAAGTCATGTACTCTTAACAACTGTGGAGCAAAAAACCCAAACCATTTTAATTACAGGCCAGATTTCAGGACCTGGCCCTGCTCCCCTTGCTCAAATTCCCACCCCAGCCACTGTTTGATGATGGATTGCAGAATTCAGTCCTGGCTGCCTGCCAGATTAGGATAGATCTGTAACCAACAATTCACTAATGGAAAGGCTCCAGAGCCTGGGCCAGTGTTAATTCCTGTTTCTAGGCAGGTGAACTTCCAATTGAAATCAAACAGGAACTGCAGTGATGGTTTTAAGTCTGGGGTGATAGAGGGACAAAGGTTTCCTTTTTGGATGTGCATCTTCTAGGCCTTTTGTATTTTGTCTTGTTACGGAGCCCTGCCCCTACTGCTCATCCCTCCTGTCTCAGTGTAAGCTGAAATACTTGTCTGTAGTGTGCAGTTCGGGAGAGTCCAATGCCATGTCACTGCCTGTGTTGTAGGATGGTTTTTCTTTCTTTGCCTGCTTGCAGTGCCCCCAGACTTGCCCGGTGTGCTCTTGTGTAATATTGCTACTAGCGGGCCGTGACCCTTTAGCGCGTAATACCTGGCTGTGCTGCATTGTGCCTTCCTTGAAATCCCCGCTGAAGCCAGTGGACTTCCTACATGGCCGTAGTGTCCGTTGCCTGCTGATGCCAAACCAGATGCAGTAAAACCCAGCAAAGATTCCCACTCGCTTCTTGCAAAGTACCTGCCTGTGACTACTTTTTTTTCCTCTCTTATGTTCAAGCAGTTTCTAACTGGAAACCTGGAAAGTGTACAAAATCTGCATAAATTCCCATAGTAGTGCTGAGGATTTTAGCCATTTTGAACTTTATTTTTTTAAATAAGCTGAAAGACAAAGAACACAATTTTACGCATTTTCTTTCTCTTACGTAGCCTGGAATCATACACACTTTTTTTTTTTTTTTTTTTTTTAAAGCACAATGTTTAAACTTTTTTTTTAATAATTAAGGGTTTGGTCAAGTGGATTTTGTAAAATGTATTTGTCTGTATAAAAAGAAAATGAAATTATAGTTATTGTTAATGTACTGACATTAGTTACAGGTTAGTTTTAATTCTTAAATAATTTGCTTAGCAAATGCTATAAAATGGATGTTTCAGTTTAATGTTTAAAAAAGGTACAGATTTTTACAAGGACATAATATAAATTATTGTTCTGTAGAAAATACCCTGTTAAATATTGTATACGTCCTTCCCTCTGTACACTTTGTAAAAAAGACAAAAGAAAAAAACAAAATACATAGAACCATATAGGGATGTGTGACATTATTGTAATTGTGTACTTGATAATAACGTGAAAAAATAAAATTCAAAATATTTTCCTTTTAATGAACGTTTAGTCTATTTGATGCCAGTTCTGAGATGGAGCCTTGTTCTGAGGGACACGGTCATCTGCACTTTACCTTCCCTTCTGCTCCCTGCTCTTCGGCTCATTTTGTGTAGGGCAGGGGTGATTCAGTCCCTGCTGTGGCTGAAATGTTCCTTTACCTGGAAGTCTGCAAAAGTGAAAGGGATGGCAGGTCTTCAAAATCCATTTTAATACCTGGTTTTATATTAAAGAATTCATGTCTGATAAACTTCTGATAATGCCTCCGTGTTCTTCAGCAAGGTGGTTACCTACTAAGTGCTACTACTCTGTCCCAGAACACCCCACCAGACCTTGAAACAAGTGAGGGGCGCTGCTGTTGTTGGGACTGAATAAATGTTTCCTGGTGCTTCTTTGGCCGTGTGAGCCCCAGAGGAGCCCTGCTCTCTCCCTTCCCGCGGGGATGGGTGAGCACGATGCAGCTCTGCAGGGAGGATGCCTGAGCTGGGCCTCTGCCTCTGCCTGCCCTTCCCTGGCTTCTCCCCCTGCTGCTCCCTGTGCAGGGCAGGCAGTGGCGGGGTGGGCATGCAGAGGGCTCGTGGCTGTTTGCGCACTGCTCTCCGAATGCCTCAGCCCAGTTAAATTCATCTGAGCCCGTGGGAGCTCCTTTGGCAGTGGTCTGTCTGGCAGAGGCCGTCCCACGCTGACAGTGCGTGTCACCCAGTGGCAGCCCGCTGGTCCTGTGATGCTGTGTGTCACTACCCTCTATCTGCACCTGCCTTCCAAGGGAGGAGGTGGCGTGTCTGCTGGCCCAGAGCATTTACACCAGTTAGTTCACTCTCACTGGTACCTTTAGGAAATGCTGACTTACTCCTCCTCATCTCGGTTCAGCCCCACTGGCATTGGGCAACTCTGCACAGTAAGAATCTGTCACACTGCATAGCCAGCAATCTCCCTTTGATTTGGTTTGGGTTTTTGTTTCCTCCATCTACCTGATGTTCCTCAAACACTCATCATGAAACTGTACGTTGAGTACCAGAGTTATTCAGGCCACTGGAGAAGAAATGCACCCAACTCTGGCTGCTGTGAGGAAGGGCCAGGAGCAGTTACCAGCTCTAGGCTCCTGCAGACTAGCAAATCCCCCCCTCCTCTAGGATCTCCCCTTGTTCCTCTTGGATTTCCTTAGCTGCGGAAGCCTCACTGCTCTGCTGATAGATCCTCCACTTCCCCAGGTGCCTGCAGCCCACACGAGTGATTTCCCCCTCACTGGGACACAGTAGCAAAGGCACCCGGAGCCTGGATGCCAGCCTGAGAGTTCTTTGACAGCCTTACTTGCAAGCCAAAAGGCTGTGTCACTAATTAGGAAAATAAGCAGCTGGGTAACAGCTCACTGCAGATCCCTGGCTTGTTAAAGTAGTAATTAAAATTAAATACTATATCATTAATAGGAAATACAATTAGTACATTAACAATTATTACAGGTAGAAAACTGACCAAGGAGGGGCTGACTGGAACCAGTAAGGAAGTGAGTAGAGGGGTCAGGGGCAAAGAAGCGGTTGTTGATACACACAAAAACCTTCCATTCAGCTTTTGGGAAGTTTCAAGAGGGGGTTGGTTGATTAGGCTTCCTTGAAGTGCTGATGCAGAAAAGGCAAGCATTTTGATAGTTTATTCTTTATAAACGTAGCATAAGTATCAGATACGGCTGAGGATGGTTTTTTCTAGACCTGTGGCAATCAAGAATGCCATTAATTTCTAAAAACTACAAGCACAGGTGGTTCAGAGGCCATGTACCACACAGGCTTTTGTAATATTTACTGGAAATCCACAAATCTGGAAAAAATATTACTGTTCTGTTGAAGACAAAAGTTTGAGTTTTTTGTTTTGAAACAAAAGTTTGAGTCTGAGATCTCAACACAACCCCAGGCAAAATTGGGATAAAGAGTTATGGCTGTTAGGACCAAGTAAAGACGGGAACATGAAAAGAGTTAAACACAACAAACATATCCTATATTATAATTAGACCATATATGCCCCAGCTTTGAACAAACTTCTCCAGAGCTGTGGTAGTGCAGGGTCATGTGCTGGGCTGTCCCTGGTGTGACAGCACAACTTCCAGAGCCAAGCCCCTCGTACCACCACTGCTCACCTCTGCTCTGCCTCTCGCCTTATTTTCTGCTGTGGTTTAACCAGTGTTGGAGGTTCACTTTAGCCAGCTCCACCGTGGGGCCAAGGATGGGGTGTCAACAGCTTCAGCTTGTCTTTCCTTACCTCCTGGCTGGGGGATGTCTGTCAGACCCACTGCCCTAAGAGGCCAATGCTCCTGTGCTGGTCAGGGGCTAAGGAGCCTGAGTGAGTCTATTTTGAGGAGCCAACGGCTTGAGATCAGGTTTTTGATTGAAAAACTTGTGCTCTGTAATCAAAGCCCAAAACAAGTCACCAGAAAGCACCACCCCTGACAAGAGTGTTTCCAGCAGGGACCACAGAGATGTTGCTGCCCTAGGAAATGGAAAGCCACACAAAGTGCTCATTTTGAGATTTTTAAACTAAAGTCTAGCAGGTTGACTAGAAGCTCAAAGGACAACCTATGAGCACAGTGTCAGACAGGGTCTGAAAGTCCTGCCTTGTCCTATTTAGATTTCTTGATCTTAGTTCACGTGCTCACATTCAGGCACAAAAGCCACCTGTGATTGATTGTCTTGGGATTGCCAGGTGCTGCACAGGTCCTGAGGGGAATCTATGCGTGATGGTGTGTCCAGAAACGAGTACAGATGAAAAGACACTTCATGACATACCACAGAAGGACATAACATAGACTTGATTTTTCTCTTGCACTGGCATGATATTTTTTTGTTAAGTCTGATACTGTAGAGTTACAGACTTAGAGCCTGATACTCTAAGAAAACTGGGACATATTTTGTTTGACACAGCCCAGGAAAACAAAGAATGCCAGGATCGTATCCATTTGAGAGGATGAATCATAATTAACAAGCACTCACAGGTACAGAAGCTGGGATGTTACAGCCAGTCAAATGACTGGCAGAGGCAGAGAATGCTAAGAATAAAGAAGTGCTTGAAACCAGGAAAATTAATATATATTTTATATATTTACTCTATTTTAAAATGTAATTATGGTATCATTAATACCATTTTGTCTATCATGGCCCCGCTAAGACAGCACTTTGGTTTCCTTACTTCTTAGTCTTTTAATGCAGCAGTTTTGCTAAAAGGTTTCTGGCATGTCTGGCATGGAGCAATGTGAATTCTCTGTGGGTAGTCAGAGCAACGCCAACACTTGTCCAGACTCACTGAGCTCCTTTGCAGCAGTACCCAAAGCTGTCACTGCACAGGACGGTTGAGCAGTATCACAATAAACCTAACATGGATGCAGGAGAAAACACCCCACAGCCCAGTATTGCCAGGCAAAAGATCTTCCTATAGTATAACAAACACCCTGCAAAAAGACCCCAGCAAGCCAGGGTGGCGATACCATCTCATGGTCACTGCAGAGCAAGGGGAGCCCTGATCCTCCTCTTTTTAGAGCTGCTCGGGGCTCAGTGCTGTCACCACAAATTCAGATTCATTTGCACCACAAATGCAGGCACAGAGCCTGGGAAGGATCAGAAGAAGCTGACTGCTGCAGAAAGACAAATGGCCTGTGCTTCAAGTGTCCCGTGCCAGGATTTCTGTGCGAGCCTGAAGAGAATCCCAGCAGGAGTGCAGGATTGGCTCCTGCATGAGGCTGGGGGAATGATGGATCCATGCCACCGAGGCCAGGTAGCTCTTACCTGCAAATGCAGACCAAAACCTTCCCCACAACTTGGGTATTAAGTGCCTGCTCTGGCAAGGCTGGCAAGCAGGATCCTGGTTTGGCTGCTCTCCCAGGAGCCCCAGCTCGTGCTGGGTCGTGGGGCCTCCTGACAACTGCACACAGGGAGGGAACCAAACCCCTTTCCTCCTCTGGCTCTGGCTGGTGGGAGGGAGGGATGGCTGCTGGGCTGGCAAGAGTGGCTGAGCAGCATCTCCTTTTCTTACTAGATACTCCTTTTCTTCATTGGGAGCTTTTGAAACGAGCTGAAGACGATGAAATGAAACACAAGTACCAGCCTGGCCACTTGCAGGAGGTCAGTTACATAAAGGACTGAATAAAAAGAGAGTTCCTTCTTGCATCAAGGAGACAAAGAGGCTGGAAAGGGTGCACCAGTAGTTAAGCACCAGCTGCACTGTATTTCCCAATGCAGAAGACTCATTAAAGCAAAGAGGAAGCCCTGTACTTGCAGGGCCATCCCTGGCTTCTCAGGGAGGGGAAGGACTTAATTTACCATCTGTGTTCGAATAAGCATGAGTGGGAGAACTGATGTCCCCAGAACACACATCCATCTGTGAAATACACCAGTGCTTGAAAGACAAAAAGATTTGGCAAGTGACATCTCCTCAGTATGACACAGCTCTTACTTAAAAGAAAATTAAATTAACGTGATCTTGACTCTGAAACTTGAAAGTGATTCCAGATTACAGAACAGACTCTTAGAGCTCCAAGTGCCTAAAAATAACACTTTCCCCCCTTCCTATTTATTTATTTATAATTTTTGGAAGAGCATACAATGAACTGCAATGCAAATAGCAGGTAACATGCAACTAGTCCTGACGGCTCTGCCTATAGTAATCAGGAGGCTGGATCACTAGAAGAGCACCTCTAAAGGGGCAGATCAATGCTGAGGGCACCATGTCCATCCTTTAGTCATCCTGGTGGCTTTTCTCTGGTTTAGATGCCCAGGGTCCCTCCTGGTGTGCAAGATCACCGCAGTAGTGCTGGGGACACTATCTCAACAACTGAGCCCCATGCCAACAGACCCTGCTGCTTCCTTGCAGATGGGTTTTCCTTCCCCATTGCACGAGGAAGTGAATTCCTTGTATCCTAAGCCTTATCAGACCTGTCGGTGCTTAGCTTATTAGTACTATAAGAAGCTTGTGAGTCTTAAATCAGTGATCCTATTAGTGGAACCAATATTAAGAACCTGTAGGAGTCCTGTTCCCTCTTGGGACTGCCAAGTTCAAGGAGCAGAAATCACAGGGTTTCCTTTAGGTATTTGGTTGGCCTGGCCAAGATTAAGTTAAGTTCTGCTGACTGACCAAATGATGGCCGGTTCAGGAGTGCATGGCTTTTCCTCCTCCATCACCACAGAGGAGGCTCCGTGAGCATGTGATGCTCCCGGCTGCAGAGAGTGGGTTTGAGCACCAAACCGACACTTGGAGAGCTTTGGGGAGAGGTGGTGAGGGACATCTTCAAGCGAGAGGAAGGCAGTGCAGCTTTCCCAGCTGACGCGTGCCTAGGAAGCTTGTGGTGCTCCTGACCTGTGGTGCTCCTGACCTGTGGTGCTCCTGACCTGTGGTGCTCCTCTTTGGAGCCAGCAAGAGGCAGAAGGGGCGAGAGGAGGGAATAGCTCCGGCGGAGCTGGAAAGCCGGCCTGCTGCAACTCTCCCAGGGTCACCGTGCCAGCCCTCTGCGGCAGCACCGAGCTGCTCCGCGGCAAAAGCCTCCTCTGCCACCGCCGCCGGAGCCCTGCGGCTCTGCCCTCGCTCGCTGCCCGGCCGGGAGGGCGGCGGGCCCGGGCCGCGGTCGGCAGGTGGCGGTGCGGGATAAGGCCGGGCCCGCGGGCAGGGAGCGGCTCCGCCGAGCCGCCGGACCTCGCCCCAAGGGGCCCTGTTCAACCCGCGGTCCCCGGGAGGCCGGCGGGCCCTGTCAGCAAAGCTGCTTCCCAGGGCCCCCAGAGCGTCCGGCATCTCGGAGGGCGGGAGCGGGGAGGGACCCCCCAGAGGGAGCCCCGCGGGCAGTGGGAGCGCCCGGCCCTCCCGGCACCCCCCAGAGGGAGCCCCGCGGGCAGTGGGAGCGCCCGGCCCTCCCGGCACTGGCTGCCTCACCCAGGGACGAAGTCAAACAGGAGGATCTGCCCCGGCAGCCAGGGGAGGGCCACCTGCCCCCAAACCTCTTGCTCAGACTCATCGTAACTGGTGTCCCGCCAAAGCCCCGGAGCCGGACAAAATCCACATGCCTGTGGGCCATGGCAGTGGGCGAGGAGACCAGGACACCATCCCATGGGAAAGCAGGCTCAAACCCGAGCCGCCGATTCCCCGCGAGGGATGGGCAAAGCGAGCTTGGGATTATACACTGTCTCCCTCACACAGGCAAATTCGTTCACCACAGCTACTGCTGCTACAGCGAACACCAAAGGAATTAATGATTCATCACTTAATTTCCTCTTCCCCTCCTCCCTCCACCTTTCTTTTGCTTTAATAAACTGGTCTGGAGCCAACCGCAGCATCAGGTTAATAATGACTTTAAGCACCATTTATGCTGCTATCGCAGCAATTGAAAATGTCACTTTCTATTAAAAGGTCTAACTCCAAATGGGTTTAGCTGAAAGCATTGGCACTGACAGTGCAATTAAATAACGAAACTCTTTTCTTGGGATGTCAGTGCAAACACATTTTAAATAGGGGGTCAGAAGCACCTAGCTAATTTAAACTACAGTATAGCTTTCTAGTGAAAAACAATACCTGATGCAGGGAATTTTTTCCTTGCTGTGTGACAGTTTTCATTGTGATTGTAAGAGACTTAAAGAAATGATGTGCCAAAGGAGTCCAGCAACCTTTGAAAACCTCGTCTTCACAATAAACTTGGGCAATGTTGCATAAGCAAAAGCCATCATTTCTCAGCAGATACACATGAAAAGATACTCATCCTAAAGGACTCTGATTTACAACCTTGATTTCCTCCAGAGGGTTTGTAAGAACAAACCACTTTACTGGGCATCCATCTGATCCTTTGTCTCTAGCTTGAATGCTTATCTTTCAAAAACATACTATGGCTGGTGCACCTTGCATGTCTCACATTCTTTTTATCTATGGCTCTGGAGTAATTTATAAACCATATTGTTCTGTGAGAAAATACACTCCTGTGTACAGGATTTTTACAGCTCACCTGTAAAAATCACATCCAGTTCCTCAACTGGCTGCGAAACAAAAGCACTTTATTTGCAAGCTCTGTGTAGCAGCTGCAGTGCCAGTGCCAGGCTGTCCAGCCAACTCCTCCTTCGCTCCTGCTCTGCCTCAGCTCTGCCGCCTCTCTGGGTCTGGCCCTTTCCTCCTGCACTGGGCACAGGCTGCTCCTCCTTTACCAACACCTCCTGCTCTTCAACTCTACCTCACATGTTAAGCTCTTTATTCTTTTTGTATGAAATAAAAATTCTTTTGCTGCAAGAGGGAGACTGTGCAACTATTTCACATGTAGAAGGCGTTTTAGATGCCATTCGAGTTACCTAGCATGATTATTATAAATCACAGCATCACAAAAACATGCTTGCTCAGCTTGTGTTGATCTTCCTTATTCCTACAGAAGAGGCAGCCTGAAAGCACAGCCCTTTGCTAGACATCAGACAGAATACCACAACTGCGATCCTCAGGGACTGTGCCTTAAACAGGAAGTTTAAAAATACCTGAACAGCTTTTATGGCTTGTATTTTAATTTTAATGGTTTTAAAGGTTCTCCAGTACGTGACAGTGTCCCTTATGTTATGACTACTATGGTTTTTCTGAAGTGCATTACATGTGCTGGGAATAAATGAGTTACCACATTTAAGCTCCCCCCCCCGTCCCATTCTCAGTTGCTACAGTTATTGCTCTGAAGGACATAGAGACACATCTTAAGATAAGTATTGGTAGGATGGCTATGGATATGATATTTATGTCTACACAACTACACTTCTAGCTACAGAGAACTCTACCTTTTACCACTTCACTGAAAAGAAAAAATGCAGTGGCAGATTGATCTGTGGCTGGCCCTTACAAAAATAATATGCAAGAGAATAGGATCAAAAGTCAATTTCTTTACAGAATTATTGATGTTATTCTGTTTTGGGATTTTTTTTAAGAAAAGGAGAACAAAAAGAAAAATATACTGGTATTCTGAGGAAGGAATGAAGAAAGTTGTAGAAGTGAATCAAGAGTACATGCTGTTAGAACTTTTAACTTCAGTTTTTTCATCATAAATGCCACATATTTGTTAAAATGACAACTTTTCATGAGAACAACCCTGTTTTCCAGTTTCAGTGGAGCTCATGTTCTGTGCAATGCCTGAACCCTGCCTCTCTCTAACATTTGTCTTCTGTTTTTTCTGTCTTCAACCTTGCTGGACACACCTGGAGCGACCTGCTCTCACTGTCCCTGCCCTGAGTAGGGGAACAGAAGAGGTGCTCTCTGAGGGTGCTGTCTGTCCTCCAAAGTCCTCAGCTGGTCTGAAATCCTGTATAATCCAGCATGACAATGAGGTATTTCTCCAAGACGACATCACTTGATGTTTCCTGGGTGTCCTGCCCACGGGTGATAGGGCTGGGTAGAGAACTGGCAGTGGCACATGAAAGCAGTGAGCTTCCCAGGCACAGGCTTAGTTTTAGTCTCCTGAAGTGGTTACTGATTCTGTTTTCTCGGGGGAACACTCAGCTCCACATAGCTTTATGCAGGGCAATAGACTTCTAGTGGGATAGTACAGCTTCCATGAAGGCCGCTGTGGCAGTGGGAACTGCAGGAAAAAGCAAGTGAAGGCAAAGCAGACACCCCTTCTTCCAGAATTGCAGGGACCAGGAGTATATGTGTGCATTTGGGAACCATGCTGAGTATGTAACAGTGCTGTGCTCTATGTCTATTTTTAAACATGAGGCATTATACCTGGCTTTTAAAAAGGAGACAGGTTTGTCAAGAGTTGCAAAAATAGCCAAGAATCATTAAAAACATGATTTTTGTTTGAATAAATTTTCTTCAGTATTCTAGTTTATTTGACTAAGCTGATAAAAGTCTGATTCAGACAACTATGATATATATATATATACCCCCCACACACCTTTTGCTGTATTCTTTTAATTTTTTTGGTGGCATGGAGGGTTTTTATCTTTAGGATATAGATCACATTTTCAATATTTTTTGATAAAAACATCTTTTAAAATTGAACTTCTATTTCAAGCAAAAGCTGAGATTTTTGCAGAAAATAAGACTTCAAGAAAAATTTGAATTATTGAAATAATTTAATACTCAAGTACCAAGTATTGTGAAGTTTCTGGTTTTTTTCTACAGAGATAACAGTGTGGCTTTTTGCAAGCATTTCACTGAATTAGTTTTACTGTCATGAATGTTTTCAGTCGTAGTAAACTCCAAGCAATTGTTGTCAAATGTTTATACAAATTACTTTCTGGATATGCAAATGTTTGCACTGCAGAAATTGGCCACTAAGTATTACCTGTCAGTCAGACAAGATAATAATTTTTTTTCGTGAGACTCAAACACCTCCCCCCTACCCCCAAATACACAGCTCAACATCTGGGTGGAACTTACTCAAATTCTTGCTTCCACTTACAAAGTCAGAATGAATTGGTGGGGAGTAAATACCAGAGAAACCGCAAACTGACTGGGTAGAATTGAGAGAGAGAAAGAGGAAAAAGAAACAAAGGGCATCAGAGAAATTTTTCTCTGAAAATTGTTATGTGGGAACGACAGCTCTGAACCAGGACAGATACCATATTATTCAGCTGTCAGCGAGGGCTGGAGGATGCAGGGGGAGCTGTGATAGTTGCTGTATGAAGGTGCTAGTCAACTTGTCAGATGCTAGAAAAGAGGAAATTGGTGGCAAGAGGAGGTAATGGAAGAGGCAAGTGGAGATAAATCAGAGAGATGTTAGACTAAGGGAGAGATAACAGATGCTGCCATGGGAACTGCCAAGCAAGAGTAGAAAAGCTGGCTTGGGTCTCAGATAGACCACACACCCTGCAGCTTACACATTAACATGAGCAATGTATCTTGTAAAACAAAAATATATTCTAAGAAAATAACAAAATGAAGAGGGGACAAGAGAAATAGGCTATCGGGAATGCAAGAAGCATCTGGAAACATTTAATGAATTTGTCAAGACAAGAGAAAGATGTGTTGAAAAGTCTCTCTATGGTCTAGCTCTATAGTATGTTGAAATTGCTTCTGCCTTTTCAGCTTAGTTGCAGTTAAAAAGCTGTCTAAGGTTGCAGTGTGAGCCATATCACTGACACACCACTGTCTGTCATATTCTTATATCTGAAAGCTTTCCTGTTTTTTCCCAGTTTCTTCAAGCTAATAAAATTCCCTTTTCCTACAACTTTGCTTCACTAGCATGCAAAACATCTGTTTTTCTTGCTCTTTCCTATTTTTCTTAACAATCTCTTTATAATGATCTTTTTCCCCTCAGGAACTCTGGAATATATCTATTGCATGTCCTGAGATGATGAAATGTAAGAGGAATAAGTAACAGCTGTTTTGAAAATGGTTCAAGAAATAAGAAGTGCCCAGCATTGTGGCTCCTAGTGGCTCTAAATCATCTCCTTCCTTCCTGAAACAGATGCTGATGAAATTCACCTTGATCCAGTCTGTGCATTTGCATTGGGAGAGTAGTGTCCTGAGACAGGCATGGAAAGAGGCTTTGCTGGTACTCAGACAGGGTGGGCATCTGGGATAGGCTGCTGCAGCTGTCCTCACTCCTGCAGAAATGCCACAGAAATCAGCTTGCTGGCCTCAGAGCAGCCTGCAGAGATGGGGCTGGTCTCCTACTAAATGTCAGCTGCTGGCTGTGGGTGAGAGCCCAAAGCAAGTCCTGCACACTCAAGGTCCCAGTCCTCACTAGAAACGTCCCATGGATCTCTCCTTCCTCAGCCCCACGAATCTTCCCCTTCCTTACAGAGGGAGCAGAAGTGGGATGTGCAAGGTGTACCCAAGCCAAAGGTGAGTCACCTCAATGTGTCTTTGTTGCCCCAGTCTTCCACCAGGTCAGTGTGGACCTTCTGGAAATGCAGGAGTGCCAAAAATCTGACATCTGGAGCTGGATTTTCTATTTCAGCTTGAAAGACACAGTCAGGACCTTCCAAGCTGTCTACTGAAAGATGCTGCTTTTGCTTCGTTATGGGAAGACAGGCTCTGAGTTCACCTAATGAAATGGGCATTGAGCCTCTGCCAAAGAAACCCCTCCTGAGTTATGCCAGGTGTGATGTCCTGAAAGTCCCGCTCTGCAGACTTCTGCAAGTGGGAGCCTGAATCCACAGCCACTCAGGAGCCTGTGACCCCATTCAGGATGACTGTGGTGTGTGCCTACGTGTTTACCCCAGATGGAGGAGGATGACACTGCTTTGAAGTAAGTAGGATGAATGCGTGCCAGGAGTAGAAGGAAACTGCACTCAGATAAAATGAGGATATGTACATAGTAGATGACAATACTCATTAGAACCCTATTCCACTTCCAATTGCTTTTCATCTCTGGCAGGTCTTTTGCAAATTTGCTTAATTTGTAATCTTCCATATCAATGGATCATGAGAATTACTGCTGTCAGGAGTATGTCAGTGCTGCTCAGGCAGAGTTGCATTAGGAGAAGGTGGCATTTTTGCAGCATATTTGCTTGAAGCATAAGAAATGAAGCATGGCTATCAGATTCCATTCAAAGGTTTGAAGGGGCAGAAGTGCAGAGAAAATGCAACTTCTAAATATAAATGTATGTTCACTATATGATGCTCTTTGTTTATTTTTTAAGGCTGATGTGAACTTATTCTTACAATTACTTTGTGATGAATTTTATGTTACTCCAGACTCCATTTTGCTCTTTGGACAGTCACAAATTTCTAGCTGTACCCCCTGACAGCTGCTAAGATGATGTGACAGCTGCTGATAGGATGTGATTATTTATAGTGATTTATGGCTCATTATGTTCAAGGAGTAAGCTGACCTGAACCAGTGTTTTGGCTAATACAAATGCCAGATAATAGAGCTATGCAGACGCTCTCCGCAAACAAGGCATTTAACCTTACACTTTGGAATAAACCATAGCAGTTCTGCCCAGCAAAGACAAACATTTGAATTTGGTTCCTACTTTTTAAAGTATTATTGAAAAATGATACAATTCCAAGTAGGATAAGCATCAGAAGAGTTCACTTGTCTATTTGTGCGGTGATGGAGAAAAATATTAATGTTTCTTGTCCTCCTGCATCCATCTCTGGAGGGACCCTTTCCTGCAGGCAAGTGCACTTCTGCCATTGCACAGATGAAAAAGCTCAAACTCAGGCTGCTTGACTTCTAAAATAGTTCTTGCCAAAACTAAACAGATACCACAGCTATAATCTCCTTTGCTGTATTCACAAGACCCCTATTTCTGTCCAAATGAAGATACAATGGAAACAAAACATTTTAAGAGAACAGTATCATAAACCCCCAGAGTGATACAGGTTATTCATTATCAAGGCAAGATCAGCACAGTGTGAGTATTCAGCTGTTTTATACTGGAAATCACAAAAAAATGACCATTCCCTTGGGAAGAACCTAATTGCTTTCTTCAATGCCTTGTTTCCCTCTGGCAGCCTGAGCTGCCCCTGCTTGTCTCTGTGAACTAGGGGAGAGTCAGTGGAACCCTGGGGGTGACAGTGCAGGTACACCAGACACACCAATTCCAGAAGAGAAAACCCCTCACGGGTCGCCACAGATTGTCAGAGGTTGCAGAAACATCCAGGGGTGCACAGAAAAAGGCTACAGGGTGTTTTGCAAGCCAGTGTTTCAGGGATTTTTTTCCTTTTCTGCAGAACCACAAACAATTTAGCAAGACTTGTAAGTCCTCGAGCAGGGGCACCCCCAGCCTCAAGACAAGAGCTGCCCCTGGGTTTGCAGTTTTGTGTCTGGGGCACATTTCCTCAACACACTCGGACCAGAGGCACAGGTACCATTTGCACAAAGTAAGAGAGATGCACTAGAGACAGCCATGCAGCCTTTCTCTTGCTAACAAGTTTCACAATTTTCTGGTTTACCATGACCTGTGTATTATTTCATAACATCCCAGACCATGCAGCTGTCCCTGCACACTTTAGCTGGAAGCCCAGCTTCCAGTTTCCATCTGCAGACAGTGTATCTTTGAGCTATTACAAATGTGTGCCTAATGTTTATTTGAAGCATAATTTTGTGTTTTCTTTCCAGCCAAACTCTGCTCCAGATGCCCTTGCTTCTCTACCAAACCTATTCACCTTTCCATTTCCACCTTTCTATTTGTGTATGAACTACAGGACAAAAATTTGAAATTGAATGCAGATGTTTGTGTTTTTCTTTCACCTTCACAGCTCACTACGAACTCAGACAGTGCCTGTGGCTTTTCAGTATTTTCTAAACCGTGAATTTCCCATGCATGTAGCAAGAGCTGTAGCACTGAGGTAGCTTTCAAACAGCAACAAACTGAAAACATCCTTTTTCCTGACTGTAACTTTCAAAATAAAACTTCTGTTAATTACTTAGAGGGGGAAAAAAAAAACCCACCACAAAAAAGTAGGAGCTTCAGTTTTTCACAAGCTGTGTTTATATAAAAGTAAAAAGTACAGTTTCAGGCTGTAGCACTGATTTTGTAGGTAGTGCAGGATCTCACACATGCCCAAGCTGCTGGCACAGGCAGTCTCACTGCCATGGTGACTAAAGCCCATGCTGACAGTATTTTACATTCATACATGTGTGCTCTTTTCTCCTTGCTTGCTGGTGGGTGCTCTGCTTGCTCCACAAAACAGTATACCCCTAGTTTTGGAGCATGCTGTATTTGGGTTTTAAATTATGTTACTATATTTTAATTGTATTATTATATTACAGTTTTGCTGTTGTGTGAGCATGTTCTGGTTTTGGGTTTGGGTTTTTTTTCCTCTTCCCAGTAATAGCAATACAAAGGGAGCAGAAAACATTTCTGTCATGTTATGACCTGTTGGAAGAAATGCATGATGTGTCCTGCCCAGCGCCTGACTGTTGTGAAAAGAGCAGTCTGAGTCACTAAGGGCACAGTGCCCGAGATGGCACTGAGAGGGCCAGTCAGATTAACACCAGTAACTTCTGGAGACCCCTGCTCTCCCCTCCAGGAACCTGCTGTAAAACACGACCTCAAGCATGGTTTTGGCTCTGCAAAGCCTATTCCATAAAGAGGTCCTCAGCTTTTCTTAAAGTGTCCTGAATTAAGTTGAAAACCAGAAACTTCCATGAAAAAAAGCCCCAAAACCAACAAACCAACAAAAAACCCCAAAAACCAACCCAATGAATTTGTGTGTAATTTCCTCACTCTGAAGCATTGTGGTTTTATTTACATTACTTTTTTATTTTAATGATTTTCAAAATGGTTCACATTTCAAAACTCACTTTGAACGGCAGATGCAAAACAATTCCTGTAGGAAATGTCAAGCTGAAATATTTTTAGATAAACCAAAGTTACTTCCTGACAATAAATCTTTTAAAAATCACCCCTCTTATCAGAAGCCTCCCTTCAGATGAACTGGCACTTTTGACACAAAACCTCAAAATTCTTGACAGCCCTCCTCTAGAAGTTGGGGGTTAAAAATCAGGACTGGAAAGGAAAATTCTACAGAAATTCACCCTAGAGACATAACTTCTTAATCCTTATCTATTCCTTTTGATGCTCAAGATCTGTGAGGTTTGTCTTTTCCCATCAGCACCCTTGGACACATATGAGATGCTCTCAGAGTGGCATTTACTTGGTCCTTAAGGCATATTTGTCTTACTGCTCATCAACACTCCTTTGGGGAAAAACTTCTTCCGTTGCTGAAAAGCTCTGCAATCAAATATGTGTACTTTATCAGAGCAATGGCAGGGAAAATGCACTGCCTGCCTCTACTCTCCCTCAGGATGCTGATTGTTGGCTACCCCTCCCTTACCACCAGTTTGGGGTCCTAATTTTATAAGTTTCTTTCAGCTCTTTGTTCTCCTATGAAGTACTGTGAATTTCCTTTCTGTTCTACTGACACACGCAATTGCTTCTAAGTTACTTAAAAAGGGTAAGACAGGGCAAATAATTACTCGTAACTGGAGGAAAGTGTAATGATACACTAAAAAATTAATCATTTGATTCTGTCTCTGTATTTCTCCTCTTTATTGACTGCCAGAAACTGATGTGCTACTTTGGAAGTAAGATAAAATCAAACCTGTTAGCTTCAGATTTAATGAAAACCTCCCTCTTTTCTTTTATTGCTTCTCTACTGATAAGAGTCTTTGTCTAAGCTTTCCTTTTAAGAGCACAAAAGCTTCTGGCACACCTGATATTCTTTTTAACATAAAAAATTTGTCCACCTGAATAAGCACTAAAATTACGATTCAGTTTTGTTATCTTAATTTATTTCATTGTAGTGACTGTATTTATTTATTTTTATAGTTGCTGTCATGAGGCAGATAACAAGCAAATCCCCTTATTAATTGCTTTTACAGTGATATAGATGTTCCTTTTCCTACATTAATGAGCCACCTTTCCTGAAATGGGTAGTTTATTACTGGTGGTTGGTGAAAAATCAACAGATTTATAGTGGAAAAGGCTGACGTGCATGTAGATCCAGCTGTATATTATGCTGTAGCTGAAAAACAGGATTTAATTTCATTATTAAACATGTACATTCCTTTGAAATCTGAACAATTTTAGCTGACTTTTCTTATCTGGTTCTTATCTGGGCATCCAAACTTGTGAGAAATGTGATGTAGTCCCCTATAGCACTGAAAATCGATGACTTATTTTTCTAACATGAATCTGTCCTGTTAGCTTGAACTCTGCTGAGCATAACTTCCAACCCCAGGACAAAACTCAAAAAGTTGATTTTCCTTCCCTGTAATTTCACCCAGTTCCTCTGAATTTTCATCTAGTGCTTCATGCTTGACTAAAGCATAGCTTTGTTTTGGCAGAGCACACAGAGGGAATCTAAATTTCTTCTAAAGGGAATTGGAGATACGTCTCTTCCTGAGAGGGAATGAATTAAGTCTAGGTTTTGGCATTATTTTAAATCATCAGTTAATATTATTCTTCCACTCATCTTTCATTTTTTTCTTTCCTTTCTGTGCATGTTCTTTTTCCTTATATTTATTTCTCTTTGCATTCTGTCCATCACAGGGAAAAACGAATGAAAAACCAGTTGCTTGCATTTGTTGAAATTTAAATTTTTTTTAAATTTAAAATTTTTTATTTAAATTTAAAAATTGAGATTTTAACCCAAGTTTAAAGACTCCTTTACACAAGCTTTTGCTGACATTATGAGTTTCTTGCATCAGTATAGATCACATCCTTTCATATCAGCACAGTTGCAGCTACTTTTATAGAGCTCCCTGTGTCCATAATGTAGCAGAGGGACTGTTGAAGCTCTACCTCCTTTTCCATGGAACTGGTGTACAAATGCAGCATTTCAAATCCAGCAACAGCACTTAAAAGGATAGTTACCTCTCCCATTAATGAGTGTTAAGCTCTTTCTGGGATGATTCAGTTGACCACTCTGTATCAGTTAGCCTCCAAACTGTCTTAAGCAAATGCAGTGGGAGGAGGTTAAACAGTTCAAACCATTTGTCTCTGTCAAACTGGCTGATTTATCTGTGTGATTGGAGGTCCGTGACCAGAACTGTCAGCAGAAGAGAATCAGGTAGGTGTAGTAACCTCTCCTTCTGGCACCTCTGGAGTATGTCAGTGTACAACTCAAATCCTTTACTTGGTACAACTGAACCTGAAATGCCTACCTTGTTTTTTAACCTTACTTAGCAAATGCAGCTGCTCCACATACTGGTTTCTGTCCCTGGAGTTCAAAGTTGGTGCGGCCCTTTCAGAATCAGCTGGAACCTTCTCGAGGCAATGTACATTTTCACTGGCTAAAGGAATGTAAGGGTCTTGAAGTTTGCGTACTCTGCCAGGAGGTGAGTTAACCTTGCCTCGGAACTGTTTGCAGTGTTAGGTTTGTGGTTGGGCTCCATCATCTTAAAGGTCTGTCCCAAACTGAATGGTTCTCTGAAAGGGGCTGCATTTCCCATCTTTCCCATCTGCACTGATGATGCTGATGTCTGCTGGACTTCCAACAACCAAAATACAATAGTCTATCCTATGTATCCTGTGCAATGGAGCTTCAAGTTTGTCCTGTGAGATAACCTGCAGCATCTCCTGCCATTCAGTTTCTGAGCCAGGGCTGACATCAGGTTTCCTGTCCATAGGCTTGGCCCTCCAACATGGGGTAGAGGGGCTGTGTCACCTTCTGAAGGCCAGTATTCCTCCTTCAGGGAGACATCACAGATGGCATCAGCTCCTCTGGACCACATGCCGTGGAGCAATGATCACAACAGGCATCCTGTTCCACAGAGCTAGGAGGACCCAGCAATCCTGCAGTGAGGCAGGTGAAAATGAAAAGTCATCATAAGAATGGAAGAAAGCTAAGCATCTGCAGTGCTCTTTAAAGTATGACACAAGTAGAAGCAAATGGTCAAAGCAGAAGAAAAGTTTTCTTGAGGAGAAACAAATCTGAGTTGTGCAGTGTCTGGAAGGGGGCTGCACCACGAAGTACTCAAAAGCCCCTCATCAACAGAGGCAAGGAACTGTGTTCAGAGGTGGTTTTTATTCTGGGAAATTCTGACAATCTCTTGATGCACCTAAATGGATAGGTGATCCATTTATAAATACTCTTCTACTGCTGACTGTGTGTTTGGGGTTTGGTTGATTGGTTGGTTTTTCATAGAAAATACAATATATTGAACTAAAAGGTTAAACCAAAAACTGGAAAAGTGAAGCTGGGAGGAAAACATGCTCAGGCTCATGGGAATTTGAAGGATTCATTGTTGATGTAGAGACAGCATTTGGCTTAGAGAGCAGTGCAGAGAGAGCACTGCTGAAAAGTCTGGTCTAAGTGTGCACAGAGCAGCAGACCTCTGGCTGTGGTAACTGAGGGATCACGGCATATTCTTCAGTTTGCTTTTTTACATTTAAGCACTGTCAGGCAAATATTTTTGCCAAGACATAGTCCAGAACGTGAGGAAGAGGTGATGCATGCTCTCCCTTGAGCAGCAGGGATCATCTGCATCATATGGCAGCTTTTAAGGAAGTGGATCCAATGCCTGACCCAAAAATGGCAAATAGTGTTTCTAACAAAAAGGAATCACAGTAGGTCTCTTTTTCAACTCTATTTTGCATGAGAAACTCCAGTAGAAGAAGAGATTTGGATGGACCCCTACAACAGCAGGTGGGAATTAATCCTTAACCTCTAAACTTCAACCTGCTAATTTTCTATAGGTGTGAAACAGGAAACTCTCTAATGCCATGTTCAGTGCATGCTGCAGCATTTGTTCCAAACAGGTATCTCTGAATGGCTTAAATATGACTGTCAAATCTAAAACTGTTACTGAGTTCAAGGAATTCTTGAGTCTCTCATACTTAGTGTAAGAATGTCTTTAACACAAACATTGCCAAACCTGCCTCATTCAGAAAAAGGAATTCACAGGTAAGGGATTTTTATTTTTTGCTTTCAGGGAATGCAAGGAGCTGGCAACCAAAATAGCAACAGATGGGAATCCTGTTGTGTCTGCTCAGGAAGAACATTCAAAGGCCTTGGGCCATCTTTTAATCTCAGCAATCCTAATGAGCTTTTGGTCACATTTTGGAATATGTGATCCCCTGAAAATGGCTGGTTAAAAAAATCAAGCCAACTGTGTAGAAAATGCATGGTCTGTTAAGATCATTTACATCTCTACTAGCAACTGTTTCTTCAGGATGAGAAAATAGACTTTCAAATAGTAAATAGGCTGCAACAGTGTTCCACGGATTTTGCCTGTATCTTTCTGCAGCTGGGCAGCAGCAGATGTGCTGGATGGAGGATGCTCTGGGCAGACTGTGAAAATTGGGCAGATACCACATTCCAACAGCCAGTTACTGTCGCATCCCTTCCGGTGAAACTGGAAGGCTCTCCTCCTCACCTCTCACTGCAGTGAAAACAATGACAGCAATGCCAAGGAGGACTCAAAATAAATGACTTTGATCTGTCACCAAGCTCTCCTGACAGTAACAGGACAGGCTGTCACTAGCCTTGTCTGTCTTGCTCCTTCCACCCTGGAAGGAACCTGCCTTCTCTCAGTTGAGTATCTGCTGGTGTTAGACAATAAGCAGTCCAGTTCTCCCCTGCATCCCTGTGTTCCTGCTGGCAGTGTTTCAGTGCCTGGCCTGTCCTTCTGGTAAAACCCTTGGGAATCCTGTGAAAACTGCAAGATGGCAGCCTTTACCACAGGGGCCCTTGGTGCTTAAAAATGTCCCAAAATTCCTCACTTAAATTTGTTCAGCTTTCTAAAACACCACCGCGGTGAAGGGAGGCCTCCATATGTATTTTAGCTGCTTTGTGTCTTCCTTTATTTATCCACAAATTCCTCGCAGTCCTTTGCATTTTGTCCCATGCTGGTTCATTGGCTGTCGTTTTTGAGGACTGTCCACTGTGCCCCCAGGGTCTTCTTCCTTAGTGGCAACTGCTTATCACTGCATAGGAAATTAGGACTGTCCTCTTGCCCCCGGACATTCTGTGCTCATTGTTACAGTGTGACCCTGTCGTTTCGTCACTCGGCGCTGTAACCATTAGGGCTGGGGTTTGGGTTAGCCGGCTTTCAGCCCGAGTGTCCTGAACAACTTGGTGGGTCACCGAATTCCATCATTTCAGTAATCATTCAGTTTTCCTGGAAACAGCCTGAAAATACTCAGGCTGCAGAGAGAATCCTTCCAGCAGAGGAAACGTGTGGGAAAGTGGAGAATCTCTCGGTATATTCCTACCCTCACTGTGCCCTCCTTCAGCGTCTCACCTCGTTGCAGCCAAGAGGATCGGGAAGCCTTTGGTGAAGGGCTCCATGGAAAGTCCCTCCAACAGCTGCCCCGGTGACCGAGCAGCTTTCCGCCCGTGCCCCGGGGCTGGGGCGAAGGCGGACACGGCCCTGGGGATCCCGCCCGCTCCCCGGCCGGTTCCCGTCCCGCCTCGGCTGCCGGGACCCGACTCCAGGTGCCCCGACAACTTGGGGCTGTAAATATGGGCCCGGGGAGGGCCGGCTGGTTTCCGCAAGCATCTCCACCGAGGCCGGGCAGAGCCGCGGAGGACAGCCAGGCACAGCCGTGGCCCGTGGCCGGCGGGGCGGTCGTGGGGTGGGCGCTCTGCCCCGGGCTCGGCGCTGCCCGTCCCGCCGNCGCCGGGGGCCGCCGGCCGCCGGCCGCGCAGCCATGGAGGGCGAGGCGAACGAGACCCTGCACCCGTCCTGCGGCGCCAGCGAGCCGCCCTACTCGGAGGAGCTTCTCCGGAGTAAGTGTGGGGGCGGAGGAGAGGGGGCTGTCCGCTGCCGGGCGGCTCCTCCGCCCGCCGGACACCCGGCAGCGGCCCCTGCCCGGCAGTGCCCACCCGCGGCAGGATGGCGGGGCTGGCCCTGGCCCGCCCATATCCCCGTCCCTGGCTCTTCCTGTCCCCCTGTCCCTGTTCCTGCCCGTACCCCTGCCACTGTCCCTGTCCTCGCCTGCCTCCTCGCCGTTCTTCTCCGGCGAGGAAATCCCCGGGCGGAGGCCGGCATCCTCCTGTCCCGGCCGGTCCTCCGCCTGTCCGGGGGCCGAGCTGCCTCTGGCTTCGGGGCAGGGCGAGAGCACAGCACGGGATGTCACAGAACCGGGCGGGAACCTGCGGAACCGAGCGCTGAACCGGCCCCTGGAGCTGGGCAGGGTCCCAGGGTCCTTCCATTGAGATCTAAGGAGTGGAGATGTCCACTGAGACGGGCGCTGCCCCGTGTGCAGCCAAGTCTGGAAGTGCCGGGGTTTTTTGAAGCAGGTTAGGTTAAAGAGGCTGGGGCAGAGGCTCTGCTTTGCCTTCAGATAGGCTGCGAGCCCGGCAGGAGTTAGTACTGATGATGAGTATGAACTTCTCCTAAATTAAGCATGACTCCACTGCAGTGCTTTCTTCTTTCTCTGGAAACACATCCCTTGGGAGAAAACACACTTCAACTGGCAGTTGTGGGTCAAAGTTAATATCCATACCCAGCGTCCATGGAGACATAAAACCTATCGCCTGTGTGTAAACGGTGATATCAATATGCAGCTTTAAGGGAGAAGCAAAAAAGATTTTGGTGAAGACATCAAGTTTTATCTCAGGCTAGATGTATCAGGGGCTTTTCCTTACACTGTTTGTGTGCCCTACAAAATTCCACTGAGTTTCCAGTAAGTTTGCCTGCCTAGGGAAGTTACATGTAACATGCCTATGAACATATGATGGATGCAGAGAACTAATACTGAGTCAATACGTTTGCTTGTTCCCAGATAATGTATTTACTGTATTTATTTGTATTCTGTATTATGTTTTTCTTTCTGCTACATATTTACATTCACCTAAGATTATTTGTGCTGGAACTCCACCTTTCTAAAAGGGACTATTGCATAATGCTTTGAGAAGGTGAAGGCGTATTCTTCCCATGTACTGTCTGAGGATCCTGGAAAGATTTAGTCATGAACTTCAGTATTTGAACTGTTCTGTGGAGTCAGTGGTCTGCCTGTTAACTAGGGATGAGTGCAAGTATTTGCAGGAATAGGGCAAAGAAGCCCCTCAGAGCAGTGTTGTTACATTAATGTTTGAAATGCTTATGAAATAAATCAGAACTGTCTCTCTTCTTTTCTCTCTCTGCAGGCCTTGACCTACCAGGGAGATTTCTCTTTGCAACCTTGACTCTGATGACGCTCATTGCCATTCTGGTGTTTATAGAGGAAGCAGTCTACATCTACAGGAAAATCCCCTCCTCCAAAGGATCAATCATAATTTGGATTAATGCTGCAGCTCCGGTAAGTTAGCATGGAAATGAGGTAAAGTTCACTGTTGAAAATACGGCTTCCCTGAAAATTCACAGGAGCCACATGAGTTTTATCTCTGCCCTTCATACAACCTTCGTCCCTTTCTCTGTAGGTGATCTCTACTACTTCATGCATTGGCATGTGGGTTCCTCGCTCAACAATGTTTACAGATTTCACAGCCGGAATGTGAGTATTCTGCTTGTTTCTAGATGTTTCTCTAAACCCTGAATTTCTTCCCTTTAAACATCTGCTGCTCTTGGTAACACAGTCATTTTGTAAAATTAACAATTCAGTAATTTTTTGTTTGAGTTGAAATCTCTTGGCAGCTCTTTTCTGGGAGGTGGAAAATGCTGAAACAGTTCCCAGTGCTACAGTCCCCTAGTGTGGGAACGTCAGTATGAAGGATCTGTGACTCGCATGAAATTGATTCCTTGGATTGACAGTCTCTTTGGAGCAGCAGTCTGTCTTTCCTCTCTCTGCATGTCATGTGGAATGAGAGTCTGGCCTGTGACTTCTTCCCTGCACTTTTACTAATGATGAGCTGTGGAGGTCTATTATTAATGGTGCCAAGTAAGCCCCCGATGAGTATATCAGTGTAAAAATGTTCCACAGTTGTCCTGATAAAAGCACTTTATGTGCGAGCATGACAGCTCTGGCATGCACAGAGGAGAAGGGAGAAATGTAGTCCCTGCTTTCTGGAGGTGATGGCACAGCCCTGGTGGGCAGGACCAAGTAGGGGTATGCTGTGGCCCTGAGCTCTTCACATTTGGAGATGATTTTGGAATCCACTGCAGCCCAGTATCACAAACACTCAGGAGCTGCCTCACCTCGTGTCACACTGCATTTACTAAAGGCATGGAGTAAAAGAGGAGGGACAACACAGTAGCAGGGAGCACTGTTGGCATGCAGAGGTGTGTGCAGGTAGTGCAGATTGCCAGAAACTTCCAACAATCCAGTCCTGTGGCACTTCAAGCATGTTTACATTCCCCCTTCTCCTTTGCCCAAGCTGCAGGCAGTGCAGAAGAGGACCTCTTTTATTGATTGCATTTCCATGTTTGGTGGTGCAATCTGTAGTTCCTGGGTAGGGTTGAGAATGTGCAGCTGGGGAAGGAGGGAGAGGTGGGGTTGCAGTAGTTGGTGCCTTGCCTGCAGAGGAACCACACCCTGCCTGGGCCAGCACATTCGATGATAGCTATTTACATGAACATAGCCATGTTTGTTCGTTTAAACGAAATGCTTGAGGAGGAAGAGGACTTGTTCTAAAAAGTTCGGACTAGTCAGAACTAGATAACTTATGGAAAAATACAGCCATAATGACTGGGGCCAGGAAAGCCTGTTCTTTAATACTGACTCTGCCACCAGCCACCAGAGTGGCTTTGGGAAATTCCACACCTGCTCTGTGCCTTGGTTTATTCCTCTTTCAGTGAGGTTAGGGCCGTTCTGATCTTCCAAGGTGATGGAAAGCAGAAGGTGTCTCAAAGATAGAGCTGGAATTTTTGCTGATTGCAAAGCATAGGCTGTAAAAACCCTGTACAGAAGGTGGCACTGGCTGATGCAGGTGTACAAGAGACACACAGGCAAGTTTAAGCTGGAATTTTCTTCCTCTCTTAGATTTTTTGCCATAGTTATCCACAAGTTCCTGATGATGATGATTAAAGAGTGCGGAGGCCAGAAGGTGCTCCTCAGGAGGTTTGAAAATGGTCGCTTCACCATCAGCACCGGCCCCTGCTGCTGCTGCTGCCTCTGCCTCCCTCGTGTGCCCATCACCAGGTGAGTCGCCCCTTTAAGATTTCCCAGCTTGGGAACGGTTGCTGGAATTCAGCCAGCTTGGCAGGGCCAGGCTTATAGCAAAGCTTCCCAAAAGCCAGTCTCAAGCCATCTCAAGCTGTCTCTTTTAAACAGCATCATCACTTTGGGTCTGTACACCACCACAAATTTATTTCATTTTTATAATGCAGAGATGTGTGGGAGAAGAAATTTCTACTCTAGAAAACCCAATAATTGACATTTCAGTTTCTTTTCATTCCAGAAGGGAACAAATGTCTTGAGATTGGATATTTTTCACAAGCACAATTGTCAAATGGAGGCTCTCTTGACAGAAAATTTCTCTCGCTTTGATAAAATTGAATTGTTTCATTCTGATTTTGACTTTAAAACTACTTGAGGTTAAAATAATTTTTAGAACAAAAAAGTAGATGTAATCTTGTAAATCCTTGTTCTCAATGAAATCGCATTGTCTGGTGAGGCAAAAGCAGATGTTTTCTTCTTCTAAACTTAGTATTAAAGCATCTTTGAGAAGTGGGAAGGATGGAGAGCTACAAGAGCCAAAATACTGTAACATAAACGTCCTCCTTCGACCACTGCCTGGTGGAGCTCGTCCTCTGGTTAGTGTCACCCTGTAATTTACACACCACTCCACAGCCTGGAAGCCTCGTGTGTTTCTTGGGGCTGTGCTGCTGGCACAGAGCATTAGATTGTTCCTCTCATTATAAGCAAAATCTGAGGGACTGAACATACAGAAGAGAGTTTCCTATGAGGGTGTGGGCTTTAGTGTCAGAGGGACCTAGGGGACTTTATGACCTGTTTAAAGGAAAGCATCAAATAGAACACAGCATAGTGGTTTCTGATGCATTTAAAAAAATTCTAGTTTTTTATTATAATGATTCTCCCTTAAACTGTCTCATTTGATACTAGAATTTAAGCTTTTGTTTCCGTCATTTTCTTTTAATAGACTAACACTAAATATTTACATGGAGGGGGTACCAAGAAGAAGAGGTAGTAAACCAATCAAAAAATGTACCTTTATTTGTTTTTCTTCCCGTATCTGTCACCCTCTGTAGAGGTTGGGAGAGGATTCCCTACTCTGCCTTGCTGTTGTTCGGCCCAGTGGCAGCTTATGCAGGGTGATGTCAGCTAATATGGACTCATTTCAGGAGCTACACAGTGCTACTGCTGCTGGCAGGAAGGACAGCTGTCTGTTTAAAAAAAAAGGCTTTTTGCTCTGTAGAGGGCTTAGGCCTCCTTCTCCAGTGTCTGTACACTGGGAAACCCATCTCCTCTCTGCTTCTAACCTCTAGCCTTTTCCCATTGCAGGGTACCTTTTAAAAAAAAAATACTGGCAAGTTATACAAGAGAAAAGTCAGTCTCGTGTTCCTTCCATAGGTATCTTATGGGGAAACAGGGAGCTACCCCAAGGGAGGGGTTCATTCTTTTAAAAAAAAAAAGTCTGTCTGCAGTCCCGGGAAAAATAACAAGGTGCAGATGAGGCAACGTGACAACCCATGCAATAGGGAGAGATGTGGCAGAAGAAATCTGGTGATCAATAAAGATGGGCCCACGTTAACAAGGGAAACAACTCGTGGCATTGCAGTGACTGCACTGTTTGTTCGTATCTATTATTCTTTAAAGCCCTCTGGGAATAATAAATCTTTGAAAAGGCACACACTAAGTGGCTGTCCCATTGCAGGTCTTTCCACATGTGTTTGTGCTGTTGATAATCCTGTGGTTATTAGCTGTATTTGTTGATCGATTCCTATAATTCCTGGTTCATGGCTGTATCTTTTAGCATACTAATTGGCAGTGTCAAGGGCCCAAGGAACTCCGGTGAAAACAACACTGAAAGGATGGGAAATAATGCACAGTAACAGACTAAAACATGAGGCAGCTGTAGCAGCTGCAGCTTCTCCTGTGAAGGCTGAAGGAGACTTCAGGTCAGTCAGCTTTCATGCCCTCTGTTAGAAAGTTCATCTGCCCCTTTCCTGGTGGCCTTTAGCGCTGGCTGGCAGGTTACAGGCTGTGTTCTGGACCCACTGTGTACTGACAGAAGTGAAGGAATCCTGAGCTGTCCTGCTGGCCTTGTGCCATTTACCAAGTGAGAGACAGTTGTTTTCTTCTGTTAGGCTACAGTAGAGCAAACCCAGATGCTTACATGATACTCTTCATGATGCACTGGAAAACTACCAGTCCTTTCACCTAGGTCTGTGTGATTCCCTTTCTCGATCTACCACAGGGCTAGGAAGTGACTGAACAGGCTGATTTGTCCAATTTCATGGGAGAACTGAAATAATAAGGCAACAAGGCAAGAGCAAATAGCATCATTGTTCAGAAACCGGTTATGCAGCTACTGTCTCCCTGTTTGGCTTCAGGGCAGAGAAAGATTATCATGTTTTGCCCAGCTTTGGTTACTACATGTTTGATGCAGAGCAGAAAAAGTACTATTTTTGTAGAGACCTTATTAAGTAAACATCGGGAAATTCTTGGAAATATTTTCTAATCTTGAAGCTGTTCCTCCCCAGACTTTAGCCACATGCTACAGGAGTGGAAAAGTTTTGCAGCTGACAGTATACAGAAAATGTTGTTAGGGTTGCTAATAAGATCTTGGCCTATCTAATTTTTTTTTTTTATTTTTTTTTTTTGGCCAGGCAAACCCTCTTTTGGCTGAAGCTGGGCACCTTTCAGTTTGCTGTCTTTCGGCCCGTGCTCATATTTTTATCAATAGTGCTTTGGACTAATGGCAATTACGTCCTTTACAATGTAAGTAAATATTTTAATCAGAGATGGTCCACAAAACCTATAGGTTTTAGGGCTGATGTAACTATCTTAGCCTACAAGTAAACTGTGAAATCTGGGAGCACTTCCAAGTAAATCCTTACAATATTCTTATGAGACCTGAAGCATATAATTTCTGCCTTCCCTGACTTTCTTGGAAAGAAATTGGGCATTGGGCTGGTTGGGCATCAGATTATGCTCCAATACATTTCCCAGTTTGTATGCTTAGGATAGCAGGACTGCAAGTTGCCCTGTGGGACGTATCTGCCCTGTGTTTTGTAAGGTACAGCTTTAAGAAACAAGTGTATGTAGTGGCATGTTAACAGGAAGCCTAATTCTGTGTTTTTCAGCAAATCATGGTGATTTTTGTACCTGTGCAAAATGAAAAGATAGTACTGTACTTCTGCCTTGTACCATGCAACCTGCAGGATGATGGAGAAATCTGTATCGGATAATAATTTGGCACCTCTTGGATAACTCAGACTAAAAGCAACACTTTTTGTTGTTGTTTCATGGTGTAAAAGGAATGACCCATCTGAGATGTCAGGCTGAATATGCTCTCATGAGCTGTTGAGCCTTGCCAGGTGCTGCTGGGGTCTTTGAAAAGGCACCCACTCCGTGGCTGGCAATTGCAGCATTGAGGGTTGTGTCACTTGGCACCTCCCCAGGCTGAACACAACTCCATGCTGGTGCCTGCAGGGGAGAGCCTGTACCAACACTCCAGTTGGTACTGGGCAGTGTCCCCATGCAAAACCCAGCAACTGCTGCTGCCACCAGCTTTCACGGAGACAGAAACAAGCATTTTAACATCATCCAGTTCACAACTTCTTCCTGGGAACAGTAAAGTAAGGTTCTCTAAGGTTGTGTGATTTGCTTCTCAGTTGTCTCCCAAAGGACCTGCGCTATGGATTAGCTGCTTCATTGGTGCCCTCACCCTTTTTGCTCTGTGGGCAGTTGGAATCATGTTTCGAAAAGTTAGGATTCTCCTTAAGTGCAAGAACATTATCCCAAAGTTCGCCCTTTATCAGGTGAGAACTTTAATATTTCTGGTAAGAATTTCTCTTAACTGCTGATGCAACTATGTCTCTCTAGTTCTTGCTTCTTTGTTGAAAATTTATGGTATTTTTTCCCCATTAAATACAGTGTGCAAAGCCATATTTTTACCTGATTAAAGCTGTATCCCTTTGCAGCACTCTCCTTGGCTGCTGTTCAGTTTCACCTTGACCCAATTTACCTCTAGTCTTTCAGGAGTGCTGGAGATGTGAAAGCCGTGTGAAATCTATTTATCTTTAGACCACTGAAATCACAACAGCACTTTCTGTGGGGCTTGAAGGAAGATTTGTAGATGTGGTATCCTGAAATGCAGTGTTAAAATGCTGGTGTGTACCTTGGAGAGGATATGTAGCATTGTGTGAGTGGCTGTTGTTTGAGCTCTTTCAGCATTCCACAATATTCTGTTTTAACAGTATTTTTCTTGGCCATTCTGCACTTCAGAATTAGATAATAATGAAAATACTGTCTCAGAATCATTAAATAGTAAGGAACAGAACCACAGATGTTAGATTGAAAAAGCACAGGGACAAGGCCACCCTCTTCCTCATCACTCTGAATGGAGTCCAGCAGAATCCTTGGATATGTGTCCTTCTTGAACAGGACATCAAGGCTGGTGCACTAAGGTTAAGTAAATTATTAAGCACTTACAAGGCAGTAAACAGGGTGGTCACACCTGCAAAGCTGTGCTAGGGTGAATTCAGGTTTAGGATGGCAAACTGTTAATGTGAGGGTTTAGACTCAGGCAGTTCCACCAGCAGCTACAGAGACACTTGGATAACTCCACGGCAGTGAAGGCATCAGTAATGTGATGCACAAGTGGTGGTTGCTGAACTCAAACTGTGAAGAGTCCCTCATACCTTCTGGCAAAGAAGCCGGTCTCACATAATTTGGGGACCACAACATCTCCCTTCTGTGGCAAAAAGAGGAGACAACAGGAAAAATGTCCCTTGATTCTTTCTTCCTATTGAGGAAGAACATAAGCTCATGATTCAAATTAACTGGCATTTTTAAAACGTTGTTATCTATTATTCAGAGCTCGGTGTTATTTGAAATCCCTGCTGGGAGGTCTGTGTGTAATGTACCTCCCAAATGAAGGGCCGAGAAGAAACACTTTTCAAGTCCAGGATTAATTTAAACTCCTATTCAAAGCAGTATCATCCTGACCTTAAGACTAATTCTGCAGAACGGCAGGCACCCTGCTGGTTAATGAGGAGAAGGGAGGGCAAACGAGGAGGAATGAGGCAAAGAGGTTCTGTTATCAAAGCAGAATTGTTGTGTGAACTATAAACCCCTTTCTGGTAGCTAAGGCATTTGTTTTCCCTTTCTGGTGCAGTTTATTGTCATTCTGAACCAACTGCAGACCGCTATTATCAACATATTCGCTACACAAAAAATCATTCCCTGTGCTCCACCACTCTCCTCTACAGCAAGAGGATCATGTAAGTTTTTTGGGGGAAGAATGTTCTTCATTTACTTATAAAGGTACCAGTTCAGTGTTGCTAATGGCAAGCTCTGGTGTTTTCCCAAAATACTAATTTTCTGGGATCACTAGCTTTTGGAAAATCTCAGTTTTTACTTTAAAAACAAGAACAAAAGTTTTATAGCTGTCATGGCCATAGAGAAGAACTATGAGAAGGGCTGGAATCAGAAATGAGAGGAAAAGTAAACATGCATAATTACTGTTAAATCTCTTGTGTTTTGGATGCATATTTTACTGCATGCTTATTGATGGGCAATACTGGAATTTTGTAACTGATATCATTGCTGAGTGTGAGAGACATGGGGACAGGATGGTAGAGTTTGTTCCTTTTGCACAGGTGAAAATTATTAAGCCAATTATTCATTTTTTGTCTGATAGTAATTTCCCCCTTTTGGGGGCTTTTCTTTGCCTCCCTTTTTTGGTTTGTTTTGTTGGTTTTTTTTTTGGTTTTTTTTTTGTTTGTTTTGTTTTGTTTGTTTGTTTTTTGGTGTTTTTTTGTTTGTTTGGTTTTTTTTTGTTTTGTTTTTGTTTTGTTTTTTTTGGGGGGGTTTTTTTTGGTGGTTTTTTTTTTTGGCAGATATAGCCCAGCAGCTGCTCATCATGGAAATGTTTCTGCCAACTGTAATCTCAAGGGTAGTCTACCGGAGAAAATACCATGACCTAGAGCCTCCAGAGTGTGTGGCTGAAGAACCTGGGGACAAGAAGGAGACTCCTAAGATTATCCTGAATGGTGCAGTTGTTGAAGATGGTTTGCCAAAGGTTTAGAAGCCTCCTGTGCGCCTGTTCTGCAGGAGCTGTAAGCTCAGCTTCAGGCACTTGTATATTCTTTCACCAAAAATAGCCACTGTCCACACTGGAACAACTTCTGGCATAAATGCCTGTGAGCTGTAGTACTGAAAGGACCAGTAAAGATAATCCTGTTGATTCTTCAGAGATGTATGCATGGTGTGAGTGTTTTCATACCATGTAATTTATTAAGATTTTATACCATTTTATGCTGTTACTGAGCACTTGATGGTGCCAAACTGTCTCACAATATGATTTTATTTTAATTTTTTAGCTATTAGAATGGCTATGATTTAGAGTTAAATCAGAGTAATTATTTTTCATCTTTTTTGACTTTTTAAAATCTTATTTCACCCTGGATGGCTGTCATATGTCCAATACAGCATTTTTCTACGCTTCCTCCATCAGTGTAGATAATGTCTCACTCTATGCCATGAGCTCACCACAGCTAATTCTGATCAGTAAATACAGTATCATGTTTGTTCTGAAATCCCCAAAGCCATGTGGGCTCTCCACCGAAAGAAACAATGATCTCTCTAGGGCAGGACTTTTTACATTCCTTGGCAATTCACCTCCTAAGTTGGTAAATACACAATTACTGTTTGTAAATATGTCAGATGTTCTTCCTATGGACAGCAGGTTCTCTGTCACTGGCCTGGAAAAAGAAAGTAGGAGTTAGTCTGGGATGTCTTCTGCCACTGGTCTGTGATGTTACATGGTGCTTTGGCTCTCTGCTTGGAAAATGGGGGTAATGATACTCAGGATCCTTGCACTAACAGTGTCTTTGAAGATGGGAGTAATTGAAAGGACTGTTGGGGGTGCTGGTCACCAGCCAGCTGAACATGAGCCAGTGTGTCCCCAGATGTCCAAGAAGGCCAATGGCACCTGGCTTGTATCAGCAATGGTGTGGCCAGCAGGACCAGGGCAGGATTGTTCCACTGGGGAGGCCACACCTCAAATCTTTTGTTCAGTTTTGGGCCCCTCATAACAAAAAGGACATTGAGGTGCTGGAGTGTGTCCAGAGAAGGGCAAGAGAACAAAGCTACACAGATAGAGTCACAGTATACTTTGTGTTGGAAGAGACCTTTAAAAGTCATCTAGTCCAAGCCCCCTGCAGTGAGCAGGGACGTTTTCACCTAGATTGGGTTGCTCAGAGCCCCATCCAACCTGACCTTGAATGTTTCCAGGGACAGAGCACCTGCCACTGCTCTGGGCCACTCATTCCATTATTTTACCCCTCTCACTGTAAAAAATTTTTTCCTTATATCTAGTCTAAATCTACCCTCTTATAGTTTAAAACCATTATCTCTTGTCCTATTGCAACAGGCCCTGCTAAAAAGGGTGTCTTCATCTGTCTTGTAGTCCCCTTAGGTACTGGAAGGCCATAATAAGGTGGCCTCTTCCCAGAGCCTTCTATTCTCCAGTCGGAACAGTCCCATCTACCTCAGCCTGTCTTCATAGGTTGAACTGCTCCAGGTCTCTCATCATTTCTATGGCCCCTCTCTGGACACACTCCAACACACAGTGGGGCTTTATTTATGGCTTACATTGAATTAAAACATTGCATTCAGTTTGGGAATTGGTGGGAAATGAAATATTCTGAAAACAACTAGTGAACCACCTGAAGTAGAAACTGGGGCTGACTTAAACACAAAATATTTTCTTCTTTCTGATTGAGGTCAGAAACAATATTTTCTTTAACAACTGAAGGATTCCATTATAGTGGAAAACTTGAATTATTTTTGTTTTGATTTGGTTGAAGCAGTTTTTGTATTTAACCTTTTTTTCAAAGTAGGCAGCCTGGGAAATTAATACAGACTCTTGAACTGCATTAATTTGAGAGAATCTGCACTTTTCCCTCTAAAAGTAATTTATGTGAAAATTTTTACTCTGCATTAGAGTGAGTGCATTAGAATTAACTGGGATCAGCTAACTTATTCTTAACGTGAGAAATCTTCTTAATGTATTTTAACATTATGACTATTAGCATATTCCTAATGTTGCTTTATATCAGTATAATCTAGGCTTCGGGTACATACCTAGTCTTGAAGAGAAATACTGAATTTCATAACAGCATTGGGGATGGTTGGCTGCGAGTTCAATCAGCGTCAAAACTGGAAAATAAAATATTTTGAGTTTCTAAGGCATGTTTGTGTTTTCTGTAGCAGTTCTGCAAAGGAATGCCTTTTATGGTGGGATCTGTGGCATGGAAAAGCAGATCCATGTGCTGTACCATGGAGAGTGCATTTGAAAACAGACAGAGTGTGTAAGAAGTGGTGTCTGGAGGTCCAGAGAAGGCTGCTGGGGCACAGCAAGGAGTCTTCACTCATCGCTGTTGGGCTGGTATCTGTCGTGTCTCTGCAGTGCCTGTCAAATATATCTTATAAACATCAGTGTGGGCCTGATTTAGCCACAGGTATCACTAGCTGTTATGTTTTTGGATAGTTATTTAATACTTGTTGTGACCTTCGTCTGACATATTTCAGCAATAAGATGTACTGTGGTGATTGTCAAGCAGATGTCAGATTTGGCAGCAAATCTGTTTACGATGTACAGTCATGGAGATCTCATTCTGAACATCACTTACTTACACAGAAGCCTTTTCAGAGCAAAATTAGACATGTATTTTCTTAAATATATGCCTGAGACCTTTTCTGAGTTACAACTTAGGTGACTGTAGCAGAATGCATGGGCGTTATTGTTACAATTTTATTTTCCTTTTTTTTTTTTAAGACTTTCTTGCTCTCCTCTGGCGCAGACCAATAGCTGTGTCCTGCCTAATCGAGGTGCCTGGACACAGGTGGCCTCCACTGCAGGGCCTTCATTCAGGCTTTTTTGAAATGGAAACATTGCAAGTCACCACCTGCAAGCTGGACCTTAGTCAGTCTGGGGATGGAAAAACAAAACACAGCCGGAAATTTCTCCAGTCTCAGTTCTGATAACCATCCCTTTCAGGTCACTTTCAACTACATGTTTGTGATTGAAGTATTTGAAAACAGTTGACATGAGCTAGAAAGTAAATTTCACATCTTGTTTTATACAGTAGTAAAGTAATGAGCGTTAGGGTGAGTGCATAACCTTTATGCCGTGTTTGCCTGGGATTATCATGTGAGGAAGGGTAAAGGTAATTTTATCAGTGTTTTCTGTGATTAACAACATTAAACAGAGATAAGCATACCCAGAGGCGTGTGATTGAGGTTCAAGAAGCTTCAGGCACATGGAAGTAATTCATTAGAACACAGGAAAAGATGAGTCACATGTTTTGGGTGTCCATGCACTAAAGATGAGGGCAGGAGGGTGAACACTGGCCATGAAATCTCCTGGAGCATCATGTAGGGGAATACAGCCCACACACAAGAGGGGAAAACCTCTAACACCTTGTCATGTTGCAGGAGTGGGTTGGCAAACAGAAGCTGCTCAGTGCTCTTCTTTTCCACCTGTCCTTCAAGCTATTAATTTTAAAGCAACACTAACTGAATCCCTCTTGTTTCAGAAGACCATGTTGTGGGCTCCTCTTGGCTGCAGCATGGGCAGTGCTGCAACCTTGAAGAGGTTCCCTCAGCAGACCTCCTTGCGAGGCAAGCTTTGCCATGACTTTGTGTTTCTCATGTCTCAGGCCTCTCATCAAAGGCCTCATAGCTTAATACCCAAAGGATGTGTTTCAGGAGTTAAGAGAGTGCTCTGCTGGCTATAGAACTTTCTATCCACACATCCCACCCTCACACTGTCCTGTCTGCTCCTGCACCCTCACACTTGGCCCTGCCTTGTTCTTCCTCCTTGAGAGACAAAACTGTGTGGGTGCCCCTCAGGGAGGATGTGCAAGGGTGTAGGCTCATGCCTGCAGACCCAGGACAGCTAGAGCCTACTTTCTCTGCAATGTCTGTTTCCAAAGAAAAGCCAAGAAAAACTATCCACAGCAACAGTTGTGATCCCATGGTTCCCAGAACTGGAGCAGGTGGAAGAATTTGGGTAACACTATTAAGCTGTTAGAGAGTGTCCAAAGGAGGCCACAAGGATGGTGAAGGGCCTTGAGGGGAAACTGTATGAGGAGTGGCTGAGGGCACTGGGTCTGTTCAGCCTGGAGAAGGAAGAGGAGACTGAGGGGAGACCTCACTGCAGTTACAACTTCCTTGTGAGGAGAAGAGGACAGGCAGGCACTGAATCACTGATCTTTGTTGTGACCAGTGACAGGACCCGAGGGAATGGCCTGAAGCCAAGTCAGGGAAGGTTTAGGATATCAGGAAAAGGTTCTTCATCCAGAAGGTGGTTGGGCACTGGAACAGGCTCCCCAGGGAAGTGCTTACAGCACCAAGCCTGACAGAGTTCAAGAAGTGTTTGGACAATGCTCTCAGGCACGTGGTGTGACTCTTGGGGATGTCCTGTCCAGGTCCAGGAGCTGGACTCAGTGACCCTGATGGGTCCCTTCCACCTCAGCATATTCTGCAATTCTGTTGGAATACAAGCAGTGGTAAATTGGACGAGTTAGGGCATAGGTAGATTTAGTGTAAGCAGCAGAGAAGCCCTGAAGGCTCACAGATAACAGAGAAGACAGCAGTCATTTGCTACACACCTAATGCAAATGCTACAATAGGTCTGTTGCAACAACTCCACCTATTCAATAATTTGAATAATTTGAGGCATTTCAACACCTTACCCTTTCAAAAAAGTCTGGCTGTTGCCTTTGCTGACAGCCATTCATGTGTTCCTTCAGGACAGCTCATGAATCTGCTTGCACCTCATTAGCTCCCAGGTAAAATGGATGACTATTTTTAAGACACAGTTTTTTGGGGGAAGAGGGTTAGATAACATACTGAGCTCTTAACTGCTTTAGATCCCTTAAAAAGTGTTAGCCAGGTGATTCTAACAGTTGACTGAATCAGCATGATCATCTTTGTTTTAGCAAAAGGGAACCAAAGCAGGGAAATCTAGAGGACTGTATCTCTACATTGTGCTGGTTGACAATATGAAGACAATCAAAGCAGTACATTGAAAGAGCTTAAAATCCATTTTTGCAGAATATTAATTTTCTTTTTTCCCCCCCATTTCTCAATTTGTTACCATTTTTGGACATGTAAGAGAAGTTTGTTACACCCATACTGATTCTACTTACTGACAAACAATTGAGTAGCTGGTGTGCTGCTTGAAGTCTCAGAATAGTCTTTATTGTTCTTCAAACAAGGAAAATAAATCCGTGCTGTGGAAAGTGCATGGAAAAATTGGAAGAAGATTTTATTGAATAACCTTTACATTTTCGTGGGAGAAATCAGAAAAATTTTGACAGTATTTTAGACAGTTTTGGTCAGTTCTAAGGGGAGAGAGTTGTCCAAAGGCAATTTCCGTTTATTTGCAGATGTCTTTTCCCTTCACAACTACACATAGGCCCCAATCTCTAAGACCTAGCTGCCCAACATCCCTTATGCCGGTAGGGTCACAGCATACTTAGGGAACTTGCAGTAGGATAAAATTATTTTTGTTTCCTTTAATGAAATTTAGCAACTGAAAAGTGTCAGTTTCCCCTCTAGAGATTCAGGCATCAGACCATAGATGTCATCTGGAAACTAAGGAAGAGTTTCCATGCAAGCTGAAATTAGTGCAGACATCTTGGGAAACTGCTAAGCTGTGAGGAAGTGCTGCAAGACATTCTGCAGAGCAGAGCCACAGGGAGAAAGGGAAGGTTGCTGGCAAGGGCCAGAGTATTGACACAGAGACAATTAGCAGTTCAAGGGTTCTCAATGAGAAAAAAACAACACAAAAAGCATACAAAACTCTATAGAAACAAAACCAAGTAGCTCAAGAATAGCAGCTGACCAGTGTCAAGGATCAGCCCTTTCCAAGCAGCCACAAAGCCAACCCTTTCCCTCTTGGCTGAAGCAGCCCAGCCAGCCCTGGCTGCTCGGGTGCCTTATCAAGGGTGGCAAGCACCTTAGCTTGTTAACTCTACCCACGCGTTGTGCATATTGACCCACAAATCAGAAGTTTAACTCTTTTAAGCTGTGAAATCCCTTTTGCTGAGGCTTGGTACCTAGCAAAAGGGAGAGCTGTTCACTACAGGCAGCACCCCCTCATCTATCATGCTTGGCAAATCCCTGCCTTAAGAGCCAAATCAGAAACTAGAAGGAGCATGGCAACAACTTCGGAATTTATATTAATCCTTTATTGCCAGTTACTGAAAAAGGTGAGTTCTGAGTTTCAGTGTCTCTCTGTAACCTTGTCAGACCCAGCCAGCAAAGGGTGTGAGCTAATTGTTAAATTCAGTTCAACAAGTTCCTCATTAGGGCGAAATTACCTGAGTTTGAAATCTGCTAATTTTCCAATCAGGGTGAGTGTTTGCACTTGTGATTTGGAAATAATTAACTCATGGTATAACATCAAAACCTATGTAAAGGCTAATGGTAGAAGGACTAATTTCCTTGGCATGAAAGTGGTGTGTTGGTTTCCCTAGAGCTCTATTACTATCCTTTCAGTATTGGTATTTGTTGTGTAAGGTGTTCTTGTACTTATTTAGACTGTTTCTCCTCAGAGTTATACTTTTTAAAGTTAATTTTGAAAAATTAAACCATTATCTTCCAGGTTGTTTTCGGTTTTTTGGTTTTTTTTTTTTTTAATGTGCTGTATTTCTTTCTTCTTCCTCCTGTTAATGCAGACTTTCCTAGAACTACGTTTCTATTATCCCTAAGAGGAGACAATAAACTGATTCGGGCTTTAGTCTGAGTTCTGCAAACTTTAAAATACACCTTCTCAGGAGACCCATGTTATGATCTTTCAGAGCATTCCTAGGAATGTGAATACCCTGTATTACTTAGAAAGGAATGATATCTGGGTAGGACAATTAATTACAAAACAGATACCCATGTACATGGGTGAAACAAATGTAGCTGGAAAACACAAACGAATTTCCTACCTTAGTTTCAACTATTGACAAAACCCTGAAAATCACCAATTCTAACATCCTGACATAGCTCAGTTGGTCACAGCATGGTGCTAATAATGCCAAAGTTATGGCTTTGATCCCTGTATGGGCCATTCACATAAACATTGGACTTGATGATCTTTGTGGGTCCCTTTCAACTCAGAATATTCTGTGATTCTATATTAGTGGATAACAGCAGCTGGTATAAACCAGGTATTTTTTCTGGTAAATTATGCTACCCTTGTAGCTTAGAGCATGGCACTAGTACAACTCAGTGCATTAGTGACCTGTTACCACAGGGCTTGAAAAGGAGAGGAGTGACTTTCATCTCTGGTAGCCAGCTCCACCCAAGTGTTAGTCCCGGTGTGAGTGTGTTGTGGCTATTGACAAGCAGGGTGTGACTTGACAAGTACAGACAAGGAGAAGAGCCCTCTCCACGGGAGCAGGCAGCCTACCAGAGGTCCAGTTTCAGCCACAGGAGCAGTGGCACAGAGTGTGGTACGTAAGCTGTGCTTGCGCACGACTGGCACGTGGGGTTTGCTTTGCCTTTTCTCACAGCGTTGCCTTTAAACTCCTAGGACTCCAAGCAGAGCCTCCCACAAAAAAGAAAGCCATCAAAGGTAGGGAAGCTTTAAATGGCATCTGATCTACCAAAGCTTTGTCAAGTAGCATTCTTTAGGCAGAAAGGCTGCCCCGAGAAGCCCTGGGACAGAAACACTGCTCTTTCTGGGCAGCTCTGTCTTCTTGCTTGTCCACAGATATCTATGGCAACTGTTTGCACTGAGATAGGAATTGTGTTCCAGGTACTTGTGAGTCAGCTCTCGGGAATTCCCTTACTGAATTAATATCTCTGACTTAGATAAGCTGTTTTGAACTTTTCCAGTACCATTATTGTTTGGAGCTTTCTCTTCTCAATGCATTTTTGGATGAAGGTAAATAGAGCTTGCTTTTCTTTTTTCACAGAGGAAGCATTTGTGATTTGTGTCCATGCCCATCCACACTGCCAGAACTGCTACACAGAGGTGGTAGGGATTTGCATTTTCATGCCAGCTGATGTCTCCCTTTCTTGGTCAGTTTTGCTTTTTATAGCTCTTTGCTTATGAACTACTGTTGCTTGTGAAATTCTGGGCTGCCAGTTTCGTATCCCTTTTTCTATTGCTCTGGTTTTGTTCACCTGCCTACTTTTGTTCATGACATCAGCTGCTGTGGCTTCTGTGCTTCAAAGGAATTGTTCACCTCTGATCTGGTTGCTTTGGTTATGGGCAATATCTCCTAAGTCAAATACCCAGAGCTGTGAGACCATCTTCTTTCCCCCTCTTGTGTGGAGCATCCCCCCTCACTGCTCATATTTAATGTGGTAAAGAGAGCATGGAATTGAGTGAGGGGGGCTAATACATTAACATTCATGATTCAGATTGGAGGTGATTGCTTATTTTCCTGAAGCTATTTGTTTTCCCTATGTACCTTATCTTCTACTTTTAAAAAAGATCGAATTTCAAGTTCTGGTGAAGTGACACCGGCTGTTTCACTCTGGTTCTTATGGAGCAGCTGTTGTGTTACAAAAGACACCCCAGGCAACTTGGTGATAATTTTTTCCTGCAGTGCCAGCTGCCTTTGGAGATGCTGAAGAACCCACACTGTATAAGCAAGGAAGATCAAAGCCTTTAGGTCATCTGGCAGACCTAGTCCTGCTTGTTGCCTGCCTGGGAATGATGATAAGGAGATAAATCTTAGCCAGTAGTTTTCTTCTTCTCTTATCCTTTTGGTTACATGCTGCTTTTTACTAGGCAACCTCTTCTTTCATGCTCCTTCCTGCCTTTGAAATTCTCTTACTGGAGGTCCTAAGATCGCAGTCTCCTGGCCCAGACCACCTGGGGAAAATGGCCCTTACTGAAATGGGGGATGTCTGCCAAAGTCCCCTTGTGAGGTGCTGCCTTGTTTGGCTGCCTGCTGAGGGCCCAAGGCAGCTCTGAGCCCTCAGGTAACTGTGAGGTTAAGATGGTCTTTGCTGTCAGTGTAATTATGTGTCAGAAAACCAGATGGCTTCTGGAAGCTGACAGTTGTCTCTTAAGCCATTCTCTGCTTTTAATATAAATTGCTCTGTTGTTTAGTGCTGGCCCAGCCGACAGCATCCCTTGGAAGGCCACAGGGAGGTGTGTGTTTTGTTCAGATCCTGAACAGCCAAAGTAGCTTGTCAGGCTGCAAGGCAGCAACCAGCAGCAGCCAGGTGCCACAAGGAACCAGCTCTCGGGTGAGCTTCGCTTCTGCCCTGTGCCACAGCTTCTTCAGCAGAGCTGCATTCAGCAATCCCTTGCAAAGGAATGAATTAAAATTTTTCTTGTAATGATTTTAGTGGGATTTTAAATTGCGTTTGTAACATTATAAAAGAGACTATGCTAGTCTTTTGCCAGCAACCCATCATCAGTTTTAGCCTGTCTCTCCCTGAAGGAAAAGAATGCTGATAAATGGAGAAATATTAAAAGGATTTTATTCAGATTTATCATTCTTAATTTTCTAGACTTAAACCCTCTCTTTGAATGGCTCCTTTTGAGGAAGTGCTCTGAATCCTTTATTAGTTTAATAGGATTTGGCTAATATTACTGACCTTATCCCATCCTCAAGCAGGATTTCCATCAACAGACTAAACTGATTTCCCTGACGCTACGGCAAATCCTCTCTGTAAACAGTTGTAGCTGAGACTTGCTATCAGTCCTTTCCCTCCACACGAGTAAGCAATCCTGTTGAAACTCTCTCCTAAGGAGAGGTGAGACAAGTGTGACTAAGTGTCAACTGGCAGTTTATTTTTTCTTTAAAATCATGTGAATAATTACTTTCAAGTTTTCTTATCTTCTTTCTGTACTCTTCTGCCACCTGAAGCTGGATGAAGAACCCCTGCGATCGTGTCGCACTAAAAAAATTGCAGTTAGAGATGATTAGTAAAATTTGGCCTACTGTTTTTTCCCCTGTCTGAATTCCTGCATTCCTGCTAAGGTACAGGCTGACTTCCTGGCCATGTGAAACAGCTACCCCCATCCATGGGCTGCTTGCAGGGTTTTCTCTCTTTTCCAGCTGTTGGTAATGGCAAGCATGTGCAACGTGGTGTTCCTTCTGCCTCTTGCATCTCTTTTTGTTTGTCCTTTCTTGCAGGTAGAACACCTGGGTTTATATTCTACACTGTCCTGTCTTTGAACTAATTTTTATCAGAGAACTGATACCTATCTTGCTTTTCTACGACACATCAAAGGATGTATTCTAACAGATATGAATTTTTAAAGCTGTGAAAATAATTATCAGGAAAATAAAATATTTCTCATGGAAAAGATATTAAGTGTCTCCTGTGGTGTTCTCAATGAGAAAAATGCCCGTTTTTTTTTTCTGATGTGTAACATCTGCATTGTGCATGTTCCCAAGAAAAACCTGTTTGGTGTAGTCTTTGGTGGTTCTATACATCAGTAAGACCTACTTCAACTTGATCATTTTTTTTGCTGGTAACTTGTTTAACTTTCAATTTGCCTGTGCAGAAGTGGTTAACAGAGCAAGGGAAAGGGCGCTACCAGAGAAGTGTCAGTCACCAAGGATTGCACCTGGAATCCCCAGCAGCATCAGCCTCTGAGGTTCTAACACAGTTTAGGCTGGAGTTTGTTTGTGCCATGATGGGAAATACAGTTAATCCCCACTTAATTTGTTTTTATTCCACATTTTCTCCAGGAACTTCAGTACTATGCAATGAGAAGAAACTTAATTCTGCTAATGAAGTCAAAATCACTATATCTGAGATAATTCCCCACCCCGGTTAGAAGAGAAGGAGGAAAAAAAGGAATATGATAAAATAATTGTGTGTCACACCTCCACACCCCTGCCCCCTGTTTCCATATTTCTACCCAGATGAGAATTTTTTCTGTAGCAACCACAGGGTAGGTTATGTCACAGATTACAGAGTGAATCTCCCTGTTGAACGCTCAGGGACTCCACCTAAGGATAAGTGGTCTCTAAAGGCTGAACCCGCTCCCTCTCACCTTCTCCAACAACCAGATAACC
>VZRQ01006892.1:242693-258623 GCA_013397975.1 Machaerirhynchus nigripectus
CCGTGCCGGGCCGTGCCGTGCCGTGCCGTGCCGTGCCGTGCCGTGCCGTGCCGTGCCGGGCCGTGCCGTGCCGTGCCGTGCCGTGCCGTGCCGTGCCGTGCCGTGCCGTGCCCAGGGGCGGCCCGCAGTCACTAGATGGCGCCCTTGGCCAGCTCACTGCGCCCCGCGACCCAGCGCCTTCCCCGCGGCACGCGGAATTCCGCCGGGCGCAGGCTGGCTCTGTGGCCATCGTGTGTTTACTGCAGTTTCCTGCCTTCATTGGTAGGCTTACAATTTACTATTAGCACGCAAAGCTCAATTTCTCTGCCTTCGGTTATAGTTAAGTAATATTGCCGTCTTTAACTTTGGAGGAAGTGTTGTTTCGTCTGCTCCAAGGAATGTCTGCAAGCAGTGATACCCTGGCTGCCACTCCAGCAGCAGTCACACACCTGGAAGGTTAGGGGGATCTGTGATTTATCTGGGGGGAAATAATGCATGGTGCAGCCCCTCCTGGGTACTGATTTGAAAGAGCAATTTTTACAGAATATTTGTACCACTTCCATCCTTTCATTTACAGTCCCCAACAGGACTTACCATTGCTGTCACCAATAGCATAAACAGTAAGAATCAAGGCTTGCTTGCCTCTTAACCATCCCTGTAGAGGAAAAATGCAAATCAAAGAAGGTGATGGGTGCCATTCTCAGATCTTGCTCAGATCCTCCTCTATTAGTCCTGCCAGGTGGACACTCCAACTCTTTTAGCATACAGTACTCCTGTGTATTGCAATAACCACAAATTCGGTGAAATCACTCCTATTGTACCTTTTGCTTTGAATTTCATCCTTGTCAACACAAGAAATTTAATTGTATGTGGGGCTATATACACATGCAACACCTGAACCCTGCCCTCCATGTGGAGACACAGTGGTGGGACCTTGGGCTGGTTCTCCAGATTGTGTTGAAGTCCACTCCCCGCCTGGCACAAAGCAAACAACTCCTCAGGGATGCATTTTCACAGCTTTTCAGTCTCATTGTGTCTACAGTAACGTTTTAAATTGGATTAGCGCGTGTGAAGCAAATCTCCTAATCGTGTTTCTAATGATGCCTTGGGCTGCCCAGGGGGGCTGACCTCCGAGCACTCCAGCAGGATGCCTGCTGTGGGAAATTACAGCGGGAGATGTGCTCCAGGAATGCACCTAGAGCTCCCCAGCTGCCAGCAGGCTGTCCCTGCCCACGGGACGAACCTAGAGCTAGTCCAAAATGCGAACAACTGGAAATACCAAGTCCTCGAAGCAAACCCCTGCACTGTAGAGACACAGCCCTATGGTGCCACTCGAGTGGCCAAATGCATGCGGAGATACTGTTCACAATGCTTGATGTGAGATTTCTCCCAGCCTTCACATAGGAGCAGTTCTTGAATTTGTCTGTCAGTGATCTCTATACTGTATGTCGTTTCCTTTAAATTAATGCTTGTGGAGAATTTTGCCATTGATCAGTAAGAAAGTGCCTGCTGTGCAATACTTTTTTCCCCCCCTTTCTTCTTGCCCCTCTATGAAGTATCAGTCAGGACTGTCCCAGGGATTTGTTCTTCTGCAGTGTTGATGGACACGGTACCAGACACAGGAAAAATTCTATTTCATACAGAGAAGTAACATAACCCCCTGCTCTACCCCATAGTCTATGATGCCCCATAGTCTATGATTCCAAGGGCTTGAAGCATTTTATAGGCATGCTGCAATTCGGATTTAGGATTCAGTCACCCAGGGTAGCTGTTTTCAACCTTGCTGGTTTTCACCTTTCACCTTATCATTCTGGTTTGGAACAGGATGTATAAAATCCAAGCTCAATGTGCCCTCTAGTGAGAGCCTTATTCCTTCCTTCTTCTGATTAAAGAAGCATTGTCAGAATTTAACGCCCTAGTTTAATCTCTCTTTAAATACGGATAGAAAGGGCCTGTTGATACCACTTAGTCATGGAAAAACTTCTTCACAGCAACTCCTTCTGTTAGACAGCAATACTATCTAGTGATGCATGTTACCCATCTCCATTTTCGTTGGTGGTACCTGGTAACTTTAGGCCTTGAAGTGTGACTGTGTGGCACGAAGTGAAGCAGGGGCAGAGGGAGAGGAGGGAGAGAGCCAGGACCAGTGCTCACACCTGCAACCTTTTCTCAATGGGTCATTTTTCCTTGGGCACCTACTCCTATGCTAAAAGATTGCAAGGTTTAGAAACACAGCAAATATTTGTATCAGCTAATACATACATTACACAGGTACAACTAAGAGGCTACTCAGCTAAATACTATTCAAGCATTAACTATGACTTAGGTTCTTAAATGCAGGCTACTTCAGCTAATTATTACAAGTATTAGCAGGCAGGTAGGCAGCTGTTGGTTGGGGGGAAGTTTTCATTTCCATGACTCTTTGGAGAGGACCATGATCCCTTGTCTGGCCAAGCTGCTGTTTCCTGAGTGTCTGCCTTCTTTCTGAAGGTGTTGCAACTTCCGCCCCTCCTCAATATTTTCCAGCTAACTGTTACTGCCTTTACAATTTCACTTCTGCCTGTGAACTTACTTTCATGTGGCTTTAGCCTACACTCCTTCTTGCAGCTGGACAAGAAGTTTCTAAGCAAGACTCAGCCAAGGCATCACAGCTGTGCCACTGCAAAAGCAAGCCTTGGGTCACAGGCAGCTGAACATCTGAGCCGCTGTTTAGCATCTGAAAGTCAGCAGCATATTCCCACCAGAACAAAGGTAAAGGCATAATATTGCTCTTTGTCATGACACCTAGACTGGTGTCATACTGATCATTAACACTGTGGGGGTTAAGTTATGATTAGGGCAGGTTAGAACACGGCTCTGGATATTTTGGTACCGTTCGGAAGTTCAGGCTGGACAGCTCATCATGACACCAGCAGCAGAGTCCTTGAAGTAACCACTGATTATATCAAAGGAGGTCTATAAGATAAACACACTGGTTTTGATTTGTGAAAAAGTCTTCTAGTGATAGAAAATGCCTTACTGGCTCAGACATTGTCCTGGGGGTTGTGTTAACACCTTAAGAAGGACCAAGTGCACCAGAATGCTTTCAGCAAGACCGCTGGTTTTGAAACAGGCTGTAACAGATCTGAACAAGAGATTTTGTGTTGGAGTCTTTTGAGGAGAACAGGGAGAATATTAGAATCTACATTTTGAAAGTTCAGACAGAAAGGAAGAAGACCAAGCTTTTTGGATGGCAGAGCAGAAAAGCCCTCAGATATCTGATAACTGAAAGAAGCACTTACATACCAGAAGCCACACATGCAGAGAATGAAGAATGTGATCTTTGTGGAGCAGCTGGAAAAAAAATCTTTGATTTGCTAGTTAATCAGAATGTACTGCAGAGAAATCAATTTAAGGATAATCTCATTTGCTATTTATTTCTGGCTCATATTTCCACAGGCCTGGATATATGCATTTCATCAGTCATCTACTCTGGAGAGGAATGGCATAAATTTCAACACATCTGCTATTTTTGCCTGCAAAATATTCAAAATTGTTTCTGCAGAAGCTATGGGCAGCAGTGGGGGACATTTATTTAAAGAAACTTGGAACAATGGATCACTAGCGATTAAAATAAAAATGGAAATTACATTCTGGATGCAGGAGGCAAATGAGTATTGCATTTACAATACTCTGGCATTTAGCATGTATGAACCATTGCTGAATAGTTGCATTTTGGAAATTTTGAAACCTGGTTGTCTTTTGAAAAATGCAGATTCAAGCTTCTCATTTTATGCTAATGTGAAGAGGTGAAGGAGAATACCAGTTTGTTGAAACAAGTGAATTAGCATGTGAATGGGGCATATTGGACTTCTCCCTCTTGAAACCATGGCTTTCAAAGTACAAAGTAGGATTTAAATCTCACACTGTGATTTTTCTCTTTTCAGATCCCCAAATCATGTTACTTGTAGTGCATTAATAGGCTTTGAGCCTGTACCCCATCGACTAGAGGTGCTGTCATTTTTACTAATAGCCATAATCTACAAATCTAGCAATCCATGAAACAACCTCTTTTCTCTCCCCCTTCCTAATCCTTCTTTTGGATCTCACTTTCAGTTTTCAGGACTGATGGTTATGAAAACACTTGCAAAGTAACAATGTGAATGGGAGACCAGCCTGGACTCTCTCCTTCCTCATCAAATCCTTTTTTTTTCAGAGGACTGCACTGTCAGCCTTGCTAGAGAGGTTTGCCTTCGGTGCTGATGTACTCCTTGCAAATAAGACAGGCTTGCAGCACTATATTGCTGAGGAAGCTAGTCTGCAGTGACACAGGAGAATTAGTGCTGCTAAAGGGAAGATGACTTGGGGGGAGGTAGTTTCAGGAATGTTTCCAGCACCAGGATGACTAAAATTGCACAGCTCAAACAGCCCAATCCCACACTGCAACAAGTCAAGCCACCCTCAGCAGAGACTATGCTGTTTTTCGCTCATGCGAAGTAAAAACTCAGGAATCTCTGCTGTGAAAGAAATTCCCCAATGAAAGCAAATTTTTGCCTTCCAAGATCCTCTCCTCCCTCTCACCCACCTCCATTCCCCTGAATTAGCCATGGTAACCTGGCCTGCTTTTCAAATACCTGTTTGTATTTGTGCGATGGAGTGCGCGTTTGCTTTCCTTCATTGCATTTTACCTGTCTCCGATTAAAGCAAAACAAAACCATTGTAGCTGTTTCTAAGTGCCACCATTAGCAAAGAACAGAGCTTGCAGTAAGGCTGCTCTGGTGTCACGACACCAGGGCTGGACCACTCTGGGCTGCTCTCAAGCCAAATCCTGCAAATACGACTTGTTAAGATGTTCCCTGCCTCACCCAGCCTGCTTTTATTTGCAATTACATTCACATTATTTTTAAAACAACATTGTGTTTGACAATAACATGGAGGTGTTTCGGTTTTAGTTCTCTGATTTGTTTGGGGTAATTGCTGTCTTCGTCTTATGAAGTAACACTAGTCTGAGCTCTGTAGCAACTGGTTGTTCCCACTGCAATACCAGAGAGTGGTGGCTAAAATCCACTTGTGCTGCACTGCCAGCTGGAAACGTAGCAGAAGGTGCAGTTATATTAGCCTGATTTAAAGGCTATAAAACTCTTCTTTCTCCTGGCAATGCCAGTGTTTGCTTTTCTGACTAAATGACTGACTCTTCAATGCAATAGTTGCTTTGCTCCACAGGGGGAATGTAAGTCACTCAATAAAACAAGTGTTTACAGTCGTAAGATTACAAAGGTTGTTTATTTTTGTTTGTTTTTAAAATGGATGTGTACTTGTCTTGATTGCTCTACTGGGCAATAAAGGCTTTCTAATCAGTTCAGTGAAAATCTTGATTGGTACGGGATTGGTGTTGGTGCTGCCTTGTACTGAGATGTAGTGTCTTTCAAAAGGATTTATCATAAGACACCTGTAATCTTCTCAAGAGAAGGCAATTTAGGTGGTAGCTGGTGGAAAAGACCATGCCATTTTTCAGTTGAAGTCACTCTGACTATCCTTTGAAAGCAGTAACTGGTGTCACAGTCCTAAATCTGCTTTACAGTTAGCTGATTTCAATGAACTCAATGTCTGCGACACAGCATCAGAGAGCTACTGCTATATTTACAGTAGATGAGATCCTATAACATGGCTGAACATGTCTCATGCTGAAAGGAGTGGCTCTACTACCCTTCTGGTTCCTTTGCAGCTCTAGAGAGGATCTGTAACTTCTCTCCGTTGTTTTGATGAGGAGCAGGGATGTAGGACCACTTCTCTGCTTCTGCAGATTAGCTCTGTAAGGTGGCACAGCCTGAGGCTGGGTTAGTGCCCTCAGCTGGGCAAGGAAACATACCTGGAAAAGGAATGGGGGGGAGGTTGGGCAGCCCCTTGCTGCAGCTGAAGTGCTGGTGGCAAGGTGTGAGCCTGATGCAGACATCAGCTGTACTTTCCACTTGTTGGACCTGAGGTTCAAAATCAGGTGGCATTGCAAAGTCCAGCCACTGCAGACAGCACACCATGACAACTAAGGACTGGCTTATCTAGAGACATTAACTGCTGGGTGCCCTTCGATTCTTAAGCCTGAGCATTAGCAAGACAGCTGAGTGACTTTTGGCTAGGGCCAGGATGTAGACTCTTACTCCAAGCTGTCTCAGCTTCTTAGCTTCCTTGAAATTGTTTTCCAAGAGATGTGTTAATCTGTTTTTATATATCATGAATACTATTCTTAGGAGCTACTTTTGATTTGTTCAGTGTGGCAAGGCAGAGTACAGTGCTGTATTGAGCCGAATGTTTTAAGTGCACTGTTCCCCCACATACTGCAAAGGCACATCCTTGTACAGACGTGCCTCACATTTGTCTTTGTCTCTATGTGAACCTACATCAAGACATAAAGATTGAGTGGAATGTCTGTACTTTACTAAAAGAAAAAGAAGCCTCTGTAATATGTGGGCAGTGTATTGGGTTTGCATGGCAAGGTTTTGGGTTTTTGTGGTGGGGGGGCTACAGCAGTGGCTTCTGTGAGAGGTCATGAGAAGCTTCCCCCATGTCCAGCAGAGCCAAGGCCAGCCGGCTCCAGGATGGGCCCGCCGCTGGCCAAGGCTGAGCCCATCAGCTGTGCTGGGAGTGTCACTGTGTGATGTATTTAAGAGCAGGAGAAAAAACCTGCTCTGGGAACAGCAGCAATGGCAGATGGAGGAAGCAGTGAGAGTACATGAGAGAAACAGCACTGCACACACCAAGGTCAGCGAAGGAAGGAATGGAGGTGCTCCAGGCACTGGTGCAGAGACTCCCCTGCAGACCACGGTGGGTCAGCTATCCCCCTTCAGCCCATGGTACACCATGGTGGAGGAGAGATCCACCTGCAGGACCCCTTGCCAGAGCAGGTGGATGCCCAAAGAAGGCTGTGACCCTGTGGGAAGCTGGCCCTGGAGCATGCTTCCGGCAGGACCTGTGGAGAGCAAAATCCACGCTGGAGCAGGTTGCTGGCAGGATTTGTGACCCCATGGAGGATCCACAATGGAGCAGCCTGTTCCTGTGGAAGGGACCCATGCTGGAGCAGTTTGTGAGGAACTGTAGCCCATGGGAAACGCTCATGTTGGAGAAATAATTGGAGGATTGTTTCCTGTGGGAGTGACCCCAAACTGGAGCAGGGAAAGAGTGTGAGGAGGAAGGAGTGACAGAGACGAGGAGTGACGAACTGACTACAGCCCCCATTCCCTGACCCCCTGCACCTTGGGGAGGAGGGTAGAGAATTTGGGAATAAAGATGATATCAAGAAGCGGGGAGTGTGTGTGGGCGGTGAAGGTGTTTCTGCAGAGAAGTCCAGCTCAAATTTGACACTCTATCTTGTCTGGAAATGTGAGACTCAGTAGTTATGTTCTACCAGGGGTAACAGCTGTAGCACACACTAGACGGTGTCCCTTTGAAGTAAAGGGTATAGATATCTCGGCTTGATTATGATGCAGGTTCAGCCATGAGTACACATGATGGACCCTTTTTTCCTTTCCTCTCACTTAGAAAAGTCATCTTGTATTTAATTCCCATTCATTATGCATGTCTAACATCCAACTACTGGAAGTCAATACTTGTCAAGTTATTAAGAGCTGGCAAACATCTGCTGAACACAACTGGAAATGGTTTCTAAAGGCAAGCATTCAGCAACCTTAATAATAAAAATTATTTGTGCTCTTCATTCTGCTTTTCAGTGTGTCCATCACACGCCACTCCCAGCTTCAGCTGAGAAGAAAGGCATTAAACTGCATGAATGTGGAAATGTTGTTGCTCATTCGAGTGTGACAACCTCTTGTTTAGCATTCAGTTGCTTAATGAAGTGTAAAGATGACTTTGGGTCATCAGTAATTCCATTCTTATCCACATCCATGTCCATATCCTTATCTAATCTTTAAAGCTAATCCATCCTACAACAAACTTGTAGCCTGAGTAATGTTGCAACATGGAGAAAGTAGAACTTCCAAGTTGTCAGGAATCTGCACGGAATCCATTTTTCACCTAAGAAGGGCATTTTATTACTCCTGTTATCTCGAAGCACTCATCTGCAAGCAAACACCAGAGCAAAAGTTTTCTTCCCACCCACGAAGCTCTTGTGCTATGCTTTCCCACAGATCATCAAAATAATTTGCATAATAATTTCAATAATAAGCTGCATGTTATGTTTTGTAGGTAGAATAGTTGAAAAAACTATTTATTTGTTTATCTTGCTAAATTACACTATTTTCCAGTCATCATCTTTGAGGGGGCTCTGTATAGAGACACGGGATATTTTCCGAAATGGTGCTCCTGGAGAAGTCACCAGCTGTTAGCAGCAGGTCTTTAAGGCTGCTTGAGGAAGCCTAAATGGAGGCTACTACATTTTCCAGGATCAGGTGCCTGGATATGCCACATGAACATGATGCATTTATTTCTCCTTTGGACTGTGTATGTAAAGACAAATTAAAAGAGATTCTTGTTTGGCATCGGTATTGAGCCCCACTACAAGCACGGATTTGAGCAACCACAACTGCATCTTGATGTGACTCCACCTTGTTAAGAGGAACTGGAAATTAGGGTCATGATGCAAAAACGCCTGTACAATACTCACCAGAAAAGCTTATCTCTAACCCAAAACTAGCGCTATTGTAACCCTGAGAAGTTTTGCTTTTGCTTAGGGCTAATTTGCTATGTGAGTGTGCATAGACATAACACTGTGTTTGCCTATTTTCTCATCTAGGCCAGTCTACAAGCTACAGTGTGCACACTATTACAGAACATCAAGTGAAATACGTATTGCTGTTTACAGGGAAGACAAACTCCAGAATCCAGCAAAAAGCTGTATCAGCAACAGGTATATATTTGAAGTCCAGGATATAAAACAAAAAGTTAAGTATGATGTTTAACTTGTGCTTTAATGTAAACCAGTTCAGTTTCTTTAGTGTGCACTTTCAAATCAGTACTAAATAAAAGGAATATATGAAAATGGGAATAATAAAAGCTTAATGGTTGAACAAGTGCAGGACAATGTTTTTAACGGAAAATTGGAGAAACTACAATAATTGGTTTAAACTTTACATGGGCTTAAATTAAGAGTAAAATACCCACCAATTCATGTGTAAATCTATAGAGTGAAAAAGCCCAATGAACAGTAAGAACTGTAGGTTAATAAAAGATATCAGGTCAGACAAATGTGATACCCAAACCCACTGCAATTGCATGTGCGTTATACAAAAGCATTCTAGTGCATGTAATGCTTATTGATTTCAGAAAAGCACTTGATATGATACTGAATTATAAAACTCCTAGCATTTGGTGTATGAGACACAAGGAAATACAATGGGGTGAAAAGGAGACTGATCAATGCAGAGGAACAAAGTGATGCATCACTGTTCTCTACAGGCAGCTACTATTGGAACAGGGGTTTTTCTCAACCCATTTTCTACTGCCAAGATCTGGAAGAGAAGGCAATCAGAAAATGCACTTGTGCTTCCCTAATATTGTTTGGTTGGTTGGTTTTTGAGAGGAAAATGGCTGATGTTTCATTACAATGTGTGTATTTGGACTGATTTTTGTTTTATTAACTTCTCTCTTGGCACACAGGTTCCTCTGGAAAGTGCAGGTCAGGAGCAGGAATTACTCTCTGAAAGATTTTTAACCCTCAGAAAGCTCCACAATGACAAGCATGACAGCTCTTCTTCCCAGTTGTTACAGGAGCTGAACTTTTGTGCTGTTTTATTTAAGGAATCAAATGGAATTGGTGGATTCTCAAAGAAGAATGTTTTGATGTTTCTATAAAAACTGTGGTGTTTCCTGGAAGCTTAGGTTCTCACCTCATGGACTGCAGTGGAACCAAAAAACCCAGTTTCAGGACAGTCTATATGGCAGAGCTGTGAAAGTCCTGGGAAACCTGCTTATCCGCTCTTTCAGCCTGATAGTGTGTCAAGTACCAGCAGAGATGGGAACAACTTCCTCTGAGAGTATGGTGTTTTTCAAACAAAACTGGTGGTTTCTTCTCGAAGATTTGAGTGCATGGAAAACAAAATGATGCAAAAGTGCATTTTCTATGCACATCTTCTATGCAAAATGAACAAAAAGTGCATTTCTCTCTCCAGGCGAAAATTTGCAGAGCCAAGATGACTCAACCCTGCTCCCCTAAAAAGCAGATTTTATTCCATTTATCCGACGATACGAGAACTTCTCGTGCTGCATGGTAAACTTCATGTAGCAAGATTGACTCCTTTTCAGCTTTTTCCTCACAAGACCCCTGCAAATTTCAATTTTGCAAACAAAAAGGTGCTGAGAGGATATTCTCTGACGACAAAGGTATGTCAGGGTGTGGTTATGGCTATTCAATCTGAAAAAAAGTTTCGAGTCTTCCCCTGGGAGGCTCCCTAGCAAGGGAAGGAAAGAAAAAAAAAGAGAAAAATAATTTCTTTCACAGGCACTCCTCTCCTACTGATGTCAAACTAGTTCTGTGCTTCTCCTCAAACTATGTTGTCAATCCCATTTTAAAGGACCTTGTAGAAAACCTAGTTGTATTTCTTATGTACCAGTGACTCTTCCTCAGCTGGTGTTCTTTCAAGCTGTTCCTGGAAAAGAAGATTAAATGTCAATCATTGGTACAAGTCTACTGACTGCTGGTTAGATTCAGTTTTGCACATTTTAGGTGCAAGTTAGGACCTTGCTGTGGAGTTTTTTGTACATTGGAATGGTAAAAGAAGCACCAAGACAGTCTTATGGGGAAGGGGTTGTTCTGGTGTAGTTCTGTGCCACTCAGTCATAGTTCTGCCTCACTGGTTCCAGTGGTTCCCTTATGGCAAAGGCAAGATAAAACACCATGGCAAGAAGGATACTCCTAAATTCTTTCTCTCTGCATATACTCTCAGTGCCAAGAATTTTCTCTTTTACGTGCCTTAACAATTTGAAAAAAATTAATGTATTTGTTTTTCTTTAGACATGAAATGTTTTTTGGCTATTAAAAAGTAATGTAGGTCTGTCCATTAATGCTGGACACACAGATGGTGTCATCGGATAGAGAGCCAACATCACCTCCATGGTGGGACCAGCTTTCCTTTAAAGCAAATTACAGAGGATAGCTCTGTAACTGAAGAAATTGTGGAGTGGATACTCAAAAAAACCCTAACACATCTGAACCAGGAATTACAAACAATTTGACAAGCCATGGTATTTTTGGCTGCAAAGAGAGTCAAGATTTTCTTCAACTTCTCAGCTCTTAGATTTGCTGAGTGCAACCTTTGATAGTTCCAGAGGGTTTGTTTACAAAGACTGCTGAACTTTGCTGGTCAACTAACTAGGGTAAGGAACCCAAAATGCAGTGGCTACCAGCTTTTGCTGGCAAAAAGACTTGGTAAAAACCCTTTATTTTCTTGGGTAATAGACAAGAATGGCTGCAAATGTAGACTATGGTAGCAATAGAATGCAATACGACACACACATTCCCAAATGCAGTAACTATCAATCTTCTGACCATTGTGGGTAACAGTCCCTCCAAAGTTACCCGAGTGCACAAATACTAGGAAGTAATAAATTATTTAAAATAAAACCAGCTCCTTTTTGAAGTTCAGGAAGGCTTCAGCAAGGAACTCCATGTGTTCCCAGTGTGGGTTTGATCCACTACTTGAATCTACCCTTGAAAGCAAATAATGGCAGGTAGGAAAATACAGCAGGGTTATTGAGAAATATTAGTACTATGAAGAGGAGGAATTTGTATGAAACATCACCCTCTATTAGTTTTTCCTGTTCTGTGCTGATTTTTCTGTCATCTTGTAAGAGGTACTTTGGGACTATAATTTCCTGTGTAAATTTTCTTCAAATAACTGTTATTGGTTATTATTATTGTTCATGTTTCAATCGTATTATCCCCATTCTCAATGAGTGCTTCTGAACTTTTACAAATAGGGGTTATATTAACTTCAATATAGGTTTATTTTTTTTGTAAAATAAAAAAATATAATGAATTCCACAAAGTCAATGTGTCTAGAAAACACTAATAACCATGTTTTCTTGGTTTACAGTTTAGCATTCCTTTCCCCCTCCTCTGACATCCATACAAAGAAGTTCATTATGCTGAATCCCCTGCAGCTAGTTTATAGACCTACTATGTGTTCTGCAGTGAAATAAAACAAGCTTTGTTAAGGAGATTATGGCTCTGGTGTTTTAAAGGTCTGAAATTTTCACTGTGAATAAATGTTAATTGGGTGAAATACTACAGGTGAAAGCTTTGATCCCTGAAAACAGAAGTGCGTGTAACATAAAGGTCCAGAAAGAACAAGATCTGAAAATGTAACAAAAATGCATCTTTTAAAATCTTCCTACCAAATTTCACTACAAATTTCTGTAGGAGTGAATTTCTAATTTTAACTATGTGCTAAGAAAACTCAAACTTAGGGAGAACTTTCTTTTCTGGTAACTTAATTTTCTGGTTACTAGTCATAAAAGGGTTTCTCATTATTTCCTCTGGCTCCACTGAATTAAAGACAAGTGCTGTACAAGGAGCAGCAAAGGCTCTTCCATGTCCACTCTGTCATTAGGATACACAGTCCCTCCCCTCCCATCATAACAAAAACACAAACCCAGGGGAGGCCAATTTTTAAGTACTGGCACTGAATCCAGCAGTCAACAGTCAGTGCTTGAAATTTCTGAGGGTAGGAAACACCAAAGAGCTTTCGCTTTTGCAAATATTCTCTGCAGCAGATGCCCTGTTTTAGGGAATCACTCTGCAGCAAAACCTGGCATTACTGCTCTTCCCGCTCAAAGTTTTTGTGGTTTGTGAGTCAGAAGCATCCATTTTATACCAACTCCAACACAGAAACACAAGAAAAATTTCTAAGGCAAGATTGTTTACTCAGATTTAATTATCCATCTCCTTTGTCACAGTGATGGCCCAACAAAAGCTGATTCTATGGTGTGTCTGGCGCTCCCTGGGAGCAAGCCAGGGGCAGTGGGGCTGAGTGGTGCTCTCTAGGCCAGGACACCAAGGGCATCTTGTCCTCAGTGCAGGGTTCTGGCAAGTGTCCATACCAAGACCCTAATTCCCTTACAGGTGTTGAGGTTTCCAGTTGCCTGTGTGCTCAACAGATTTTAACTGAACAAGGGACTCAGTTGTTCTGGCTACTAAATGGCCATGTAGAAGTGGGTAATCTTTGACCCCTTGGTTAATTCTAGTTATTTCAGATTTGTATCTAACTGGAAAATATGAAAACAATACCCCTGGTAAAAGGGAGATGCTAAACACCTGAGAAATTCAGCAGTGTTAGGTGTTATCAATGTTAAAATTAAATTTTCTTAAGGGGCAAATAATTTCTTTCCTGTACACATGTAGAGGTTTTTTATCATATAAACAAAGATTCAGGGAGGTTCTCACAGAATGAGCTCAGGAAGCTTTTCTGCACCAGATACATTCTGAAATACATAAAGAAGGCAGGTATGAGGTATGAGAAATCCAACTGGTCCAAAAGGCAAAACTCAGCTTATCATTTAATCCTATTGATCCCAGTGACATGTTGTATTTTGCATGGTTTATGCCACTAACTTCTCTTTATTTCGTCAGATTGTTTAAGAACTAGGTTTACGTGTACGCTTGCTGCTATCTCACACTGGTAAAACCATAGCCGTTCCCATGTGCTTTTTATGTTCTCTCAAGCAAGTCTTGCAGTCTTCTTAAGCACAAGGCCATGAAGAGCTGTTGGGTGGGTCTGGGTGGGTTTGAAGGTGTCTAAAATGTGTGTTTGAACACTTTTTGCAGAATTCAATCTGTTGGTTACACCATCAGTTTCTCCAGCGTTGAGAGAAGCTATTGGGAATCTATTTGACAAGAAGAGCACAGCTCTGTTTTGAAGTGACTTTGTGCACGTCTTCATTGTGGTTTTAGTCTGTATCACCAGAGACAAAAGCAATTGCAAATTTCACAAGGGTCGGCTTAAATATGCTTAAGAAATTTCCCAAAAAAATATGATGCTGTGACACTTTATATTGCAGAAATGATTTTGTATTTAGAAAGACAACTCAATAGCTAACTGTTGTCTTGCTACTTTTTGAAGAAGAAATCACACTAGAATTACTTAAAAATGTGAAAGATACATAAAAACAAGTGGCTTAAATGTTGATAATGAATCATCCTTTGAAGCTGTTAATTTCATCCTAATTTGGGAAATGTTGTTCTATCTTTAACAAAAAAAGATATTGTTTTCTGACAGATAATATTTCTGCAACTCATTTCAGAGTTATGCTCTAAATAAATCACAATCAAATCCTGATGAGTATATAACAAAAGTTTTAAACTACTTTTTCTCATCTGCCAAAAAAGCTTCAGAATTACAGTAGATGTTTCATTTTGTCAGTCCTGATTACATGACATGCCTCTTCTAGCCAGCCATTCCTATAACCTGCAATTGAAGTGATTTTGAATCACTTTGCTTTCCAGTTATTTTGCACATTAGATCAGGATTTCTCAGTCTCGAATTCTGTAAGTACAATCATGACAGAAAGGAGGGAGAGACAGTTCCAGTAACTGAAGAGTACTGGTTTCTTTTGCAAGTCAGTTATAAAATTAGAGTAATATTATCTTGTACCCCCTGAAGTTTACATTGAATTCACTGGAGAAAAAATAAGGAATTTGCGACCAGGTGTTTGTCTTAAATGTACCGAAACCACATCATAGCAAAAAGAAGTCAGTGACTGCATTCAGTGATACCTTTTGATTCTCCAATGCCTGGCTTCACTTTTGATTCTAGTTGTCAAAATTAATTTTAATTGTATTCAGATGCTTTCTCAGCTAAAAATGGGACTTTTCCAGGAAATTTCAAGTATTATCATGGTGACCTTTGCTCTGCCAGCCTCACACCCGCTGTACAACCTGCTGGACACCTGAGGGCTGAATTTTGGATGGAAGCCAGCTGTGCAGGCACCATCTTATGGACCAGCTGAGACATATTAACTGGTCCGTCTGAAACCTGAACAGAGGGAGTGGCCAGGTGGGGGTCAGGCTCTTCTCCCAGGTAACCAGCAACAGGACACAAGGACATAGTCTTCAACTGTGCCAGGGAGGGTTAGGTTAGATATCAGGAGGAATTTCTTCACAGAAGGGGTGATTAGATAATGGAATGCACTGCCAAGGTGTTGCAAAAGGTGTAATATGTAAAATTTGCTCAAGAAAGGATGTTCTTTTATGTTTGATCTTTGTATACTTTCAAGTTTGATCAACAGAAGGGAGATTTAATCTGTGAAACAGCTAGCAGCTAGCAAGCAAGCTCTAAGTGATGTCCAGGTGTCAGAAAGACAAATAACTCTTTGGTAGAATTGCCTTGTTAAGGTTTAGGGCTTGACACTCTGTGATGATTTCAGACGTAGAGGGAGGTTAACAAACCTTGGGGAGAAGGATGCCTATTGATAGCGGGCACAAAAAACGCAGAATTTACAGACCACAAGGACATCTGGCAGAACTCCCAACATTAAGAAGAAACTAATAAAGCCAACTCAGCAATTGCGCTGGAATCAGCTCCAACTGGGTAAGAGGTAATTCTGGCAGGGGAACATTGTGACCACAGACTCACTGACCACCGACCCACGAAACTCACTGTACCAGAAGAAGAGACTGAGCATGAGGGCTAATTAGCATGACAGGCGAGAGAATTATTAACCAATAGAAGATAAGAATACTGATTAATCAGAGAACTATGTAACTTGCAGCCAATGACCACTAATTCTTTTGTTTGCTAAAATCTATAATTAGTAAAAAGTTTTGATAGTTGGTGTGCCTGATTCATGGAATACCACTGAGCACCCAGGCTTGCGCAACTCTGAAATAAAATAATTAATGTCTGCCTCGAGCATATAACTATTGGCTTGTCACACAGCAGGTGGTGAATCCGATTTTTGTGGACATCACAGGAAGGTAAGTGGTGGAGTCACCGTCCTTGGAAGTGTTTAAGGAAAGACTGGACGTGG
>VZRQ01006892.1:259040-350238 GCA_013397975.1 Machaerirhynchus nigripectus
CCATGGGGATGGGGATCAAAATAAGGGTTCCTGACCTGCCGTTTTGTGAGCTTAGCGAGTGAAGGAGAGAGTAAGTTAATGGTCTTGAGCGTGAAAATTTAAATCTGCCGTGTAGAGATCGGCTTACTTAAAGCTCGGGCATGAACTCTTAACCGCACTTGTGTAGGAGACCTGTTTGTTCAAAATTCAGAAACACTTCAGGAAATGTTGTTGATGATAAATAACGTTTTTCTTTTCAGAAGCCCTGGAATGAAATCCAGGAGTGGCTTGTGTTGCTGTTAAAAAACGTGCTTCCATCTAGATAGCGATAAACACATATCTGTATCGGAGGTTATTTGACTCCTGCTCTCTGACACAGGAGTTGTTGAGATTTTATTATCACATAAATATTGCTGGTAGAGTAAATATAAAGGCCGTGTGTAACACTGTGAAGCTTAACAGTGTTCCTTCATTCCACTCTTACAGTAAAGGTACAAAAGGACAAAAATGAGCCAGTGTTCAGCCAGAAAGTGATTAAAAGTGGATACAATTGCACAATTATGGCAATGGTATTAGCGAAAGAATGCTGTAAATACAGAAAGCCAGTAATGGGCTTGATATATTGTCTCAATGAAACAGGGTTTTGTACCATAAAAAAAACCCCCAAAACCCCTTGCCTTCATTTAAAGGAGAACCTGACTAGAAGCTGTGCTTTCTTTCTCTAGTCTCCACTCACTGGAGTTTGTTATCTCTTCCCTACCCCTTCCTGTGCTGCTGGGCTTCTTCTCTAGCATTGGTGCTTCTTATGTTGTATCTTTCTGTACTGGCAAGTGCTATGGCCTAAAACTTAGAATACCTTTATTTTAGCCCTGGCACTAAACAAATTGTGTCACCATTGCCTATTTGAAATGGGTTTGTAAATTGTTGCTGGGGAAGTATTGGTTTTTGTGAGCCTTTTCAGTTGTGACTAGAGAGGTGTTAAGATTTCAGGATTTGCATTAATGCCTTGGATATTCTGACAAAACTTTGCTTTTTTGTAAGGACTTCTGGGCAGCCTTTTTATAATGCTGTGTTTGTTTTAACATGGTAGTGTCTGTATTACTTTATGGTCAGAAAAGTGTCTTGTGATTCTCCAGGAAGAAGTAGTTTTATTTTACAATTTTAAGCATGGCTTATGTTACTGGAAATGAACAGAGTGGGAACGGGACGTTACGGCCTTATTCTTTAGACATGCTCCAGTTGTCACTGGATGTGTCATTGGAATCTTGTGTGTGTGTGGCTATGTATTTAAGGGTCTTCATGTCTTAACACTGACGGGAAGCCATCTAGTCATTGACATTTCAAACCTCTGAAGAAAAAAAAAGTCTATGGTTTAATCTTGGAAGGTCACCAGGAGTTTCTAAAATTAGTAGTTTTATGTTGAATCAACCTTGCTAAACCTATCACCTTGATCTTAATAAGTCTTACGGGCCACTTAACATCTCCACTTACTTACTCTTTAGTGCCTGTATTTACTTGGGAAAACTCAAGTAGGAAAATTACAGCAGTTTAAGCAAATAGATTAAACCCAGTGTAGTTACTTAGCTTATGTGATCCTAAATGTTTACAGCTTTGGGTAATTTCAAGTGCAGCTGGAGTCTTCAGAGGCCTAGAGGAAAAACTGAGATCAAAATGTAAGTGATAGTGCAAAGGTTTTCCAACTTGAGGTGTGGAAGGCCTGGACAATATGCACCATGTGAGGGAACTCTGTTACTTATATCTAAATTAGCCAAAAAAGAATTTGCTGGTGGCACAGGACACAAGTAGTCAAGAGAGCAAATACGCCAAGCATAAAAGCACAGTACTCAAGGTGCAGTTCAGTTGTGTTTGTTCATTTGTAAGAATGTTTGGTGGGAAGACGACACTGTTTTGTGGTTAGCTTATAGAGGCTACTTAGTGTCTCACTTCAAAAGAAACGGTATTTTTATTTGAGCTACGTGAATGTAGTGCTTGTTTTACAAAAACATGACTGAACTTCCAAGAAATGTTGAAGAAGACTAAGCCCAAAGGAAATGTGTGAGTAAGCCTCTCATGGCAGTCTGATCTTGTTGCCCAATGTACATTTCTCATATGGAATTTGCACTTACTGTGATTTGGATTTATGTCAAGAAAGTTTTTTGACTTAATTTCTGACAAAAATGGAACTACAATTTGTTCCTTATGTCTTTTTTTTGGTATTGATTATATTGGTTTAGACTAAGTTGACTTAAAAATTCGTAAAATTCTGGTGAGCTGGGGAAGAGAAACTTGGTATTTCTTGTGAGCTGGAGTCTCTTCAAAGATAGTTGGTGGCAATGTATATTGAGGTACAACTTGGGCTTTTTTTAATTACTGAGTAGCAGTGTGGGTTGTATGGAACACAGTTGTGTGCATAGTGAGGCTGTCTCTATTCCTTTCTAGTGATATACATTAATGATGTTTATTTTAAAACTTTCTCTGCTTAATTCAGCTATTTAAACCACTGTAAGAGACAGTTTCTCTGTTTAAAGTAGCTTGCTAGTACTAAAAACCTGTGAAGCAAACCAGAAGGCAGTAGTTAAAGCAGTGACACTCGCTTGGTTTTTGTAGCTGAGTCCTGTTTGTGTCCATGTTCTGTTGAGCTTGCAGCTGTCTTTGTAGCTGCCGTGAGTGTGTCAGAGGTTACTGTGCCATGGGCTTGGGACCTCTGTGTCAGAAAGTCTGAGCGCTCACACTGTGCAGCTTTTTTCTTTTTTTCTGTGTGCACATTTTCTCTTTGCACACTCTTGAATTCTCTTCAGGCAGTTTCTTTTGTTACGAAGTGCATTTCCCAAGATTCTTGTGCAATCTCAATCCTTTGCAAAAGAGTGACCTTCTGTAAGTGTGTTTCAATATAAACAAATTTTGACCTTGTTTAATGCTAGCACGTCACTCCAGGTTTATCCAGGCCTTCATAATTATTCTGCTCTGGAAAAAAATACTAAACCTACCAATTGGATTCAGCTATGTACTTCCAAACTTGGGTAGTTCCTCTGGAAGTTGTTTTGGTTGATTTCCAAGTGCAGGCATTCCTTAATGACCCAGACTAAATTAATTACTAAAATATCTTTTCTGAAATGAGCTTGTAAGTAGAGATGTCGCCTAACATTCAGATCCATGGATCTTTGTACATTTTGGGGGCTAGACTGTTTAAAAGAAAAAAAAAAAAAAGCCCATTCTGGAGATTCATATTGATAGAGCATCTCAATTTAGATTTGCTTCAGCAAAGGTGGCTAAGGTTAGGCCTTAGAGAGTGACAGGTTAATCCAAAATACCCAATACTTGTAACCAGCAACCACACACATTGTTAACCAGTTGGTCGGTCCCTTGCCTGGGGAGCTAGTAACCTGTCTGTTTGAGGAAAGTAGAGTTGCTTTTCTAGGACTGTCCTAGCATTTAAAAAAGACACCCAGAGACATGAGCTCCTGGTGCCTGCACTGCAGCCTGTCCTTGGTGTGAGCCAGCAGCCCCAGAGAGCTGCACTAGTGCTGAACCCTGCCCCAGCTGGCAAGCTCCACATAGCTGCTTGCTCACGTCGTCGGGGTACCTCAGTTGTCAGTAAAGTTACTGACAAACGTTTTGTCAAATGAATGGTTGTACTGCAAAGGTTACGTATAATTAAGCACAAATGAACACACGAGTGAAGTATAAATGGTGTAATCCTTGCATGAAAGAGTCATTTGAAGCTGTGCTAGTGCTGTGTTGTGAACGTGTGCCAGGATACTGTACTCATGTAATCCTCTCATTGCTGCTGCTCAGCTGACCAAGTGTCTGAGACCTGAGTCTGAGGTGTGTTTTGTCAGAAACACGAACCATCTGCTTTTGGGGCTTGTTTACTACTGAAGCTGTCTTGGCCAGGTGTACCGAGCTATATTCTAGCCCTTCATGTTTCAAATGAAATGCTTTGGATGAATTTTGTACCTATGGGGTTAAACTTGGGTTTTTGTTAGCTCTTTGAACATGTCATGTATTAGTGTTCATGTACCAGAGAGTTATTAATGAGTTGGGATAAAAAGGCTGTGCTTGTGCTTAAGACAGAAGATAGTGAATCACAGTGAATTCTTGTTGTGGGATGTCACTTAGGAGATCCTGATTTTGTAGGTTATAATCAAAATATTTGCGGTGACTGCTGCAATTAGTGGCATTGAAAAATATCCCAAAAGTTGTAATTTAGTAATTTTACTGTACTGAGAACAGCTGAGCATGCAGCACATAATCACAATGAGTGCATGGAACTGTTGTGCCCTGGGGCATATCTGGAGGAAAACATGATCAATAGATCCTTCTCATTTTTTAAATACAGTTTTTGATATGAAATTTTTTCTAGTTTACATGGTACCTATTAATTTTACCTGTCTTGGGGAAACATGCAGGCCTCTTCCAAAATGATATAAAGAGCAAACCAGGTATTGTCATTGCTGTTGGTGGCTGCCAGTTGCATGAGCAGTATTAGATTGGGGTTTTGCAAGAGTGTTTATGCTTCATGTTGCCTTCTTGGTAGAGGCGGGGATCTGAGCTGAAAGCCTGCCACTGGAGAGGTAGCTGGCAGATACAATTTGAACAACATGTGGGGGTAGGAAAGTAGAGATCAAAACCTGCCTTACGTCTCCAAATATAATTACTAATCTTCTTATGGAAGATGGCTGTTGGAAGATTTTTCTACACAAAAAGATATTGGAAGAGTTTTATTGCTTTTTTTGTTTTAGTAGAATATTAGTGGAGAGACTGTGCATCTATAGCACTTGCAAGGTTTAGGGCTAAAAGAAATTAAATAATTACCTGCAATTTATTGCTTGCAGCTGTGCTTTTTCTGCTGCTCTCTGTGCATTGTCCTTAAAACCTTATGCTTGATTAAAATGCATCTTCAAAAAAAAAAAAGTCCTCTTAGCACAAATCTTAACCATTGGTATGCTGACCACTGAGTGGGATCAGGAAGATGAATGCTAGTCAGACATTACTGTCTTTTATTTTCATCTGAGTTTGAGCTTCCATCCAGCAGTTTTGTTAGAGCTTTTGTTGGTAGGTTGGGATCCTCTGATGCCTGGAATATTTTCACTATGTGGTGTATGTACATTATAGTGGAGTATCTTTCTTGATTTTGTAAAGATAAATAAATGAGCTATTTAAAGCCTTACGAAAATACCATGGAATTAACTTTTGTGGCTTTTCCAGAATCTTCAGTATTGTTCTTCAAATATGTCATTTAGAGCTTTAAATAGAATCCCTTTAGGAGTTCTGTGGAACATTGGAATAAAATTGTTTCGCTGGTGTTTAGTTTTTACCTTGAAAGGCTACCCTTTGGTCCCAATGACAGCTGGATTCGCAAGCTGGATTGTCTGCCTGCTTTTGTTCTTGAATTCTTTTGCGGTTATCACCTTTCCATGTTCAGTCCTCCATTCCCTAGATCTGGGCATGGATAAAGTTTGCATTTCATAACATTAAAAAGGGTTTTCTTTGAATGGGCTGTAGCACAGCAAGTAAGCTTGGAAGCCTTTTTGATGCTACTGTTATTTATAACCTGTTCCTATTTACAACTGCCAATTGCTGGCAGGCAGTGATGTTCCAATACTGTGTATAATATTGAAGGGTTTTATAAGGCCTAATATTGATTGTTTTGAAGGTCTGGAAGAGTCATTGTGGTTAGGTAACTTTGTTCAGTAGTCACTATTGAACTGTGATATGATAGAGATATTTGTGTGTGGGAGTATTGTGTAATACTAGATTGTGGTGCATTTAATTTACAGAATTATCTGTATCAGTAACTTTTACAGGCTGTTTATTCAATAAAGGAATACTTAATTTCTGTGAGTAATTGAGATTTTTATATATATTCTGAGTTTAGTATTCTAGAAGAGTTACAGTACAAATTTCATAAATTGCTGTAGATGATCAAACTGGATTACCAAGGTAACTTTTTTTTCTTCCTCATAAAGCCTAAGCATTGAAAATTGTGCCTTCAGTAGGTGGTTTGGGTGGCCACTCTTGCCTGTAAGCATGGGCTAGTAGTCTACAAGTGAGCATCCTTCACCTGATGGAATTGCTTGAGTTTTGTTTCCCAAAACAGCCAAAAATTCCTCAGTCTGTGTTCTGTTTGTCTGTGTACTGATCAGAGGAGTTGTGCAGTCCTCTGCCTTGGGATGCTGGGAAGGGGAGATGATGTTTCCTTGCACATGTACATGTCTGCATGCTTGAGCTTTTTTTTATTCCCTGAAGCTGGTATGGCGTGTAAGCACACAGCTGAATGTCTTGGGTGAGAGGACAAGAATTCCTCATCTGCATGAAGCACTAAACAATGCCAGTGGGTTTGTTTATTTCTTTTTAGCAAGTAGCAGAAGCAATGGTGAATGTTGCCTGATAGAAATTGAGGGCTTGGGAAGCTTCTTTCTGGAGGGACAAAAAGATAGGATTTGTAGCTCTTGAAGATCTAAGAACGTATGGGACATGTTTTTCTCCAACAACTGGTAGAAATTGTTGAAATGCCTGCTTTAGAGTAGATTTAAACTAATAAGGAGGCACCTGAAAATCTGAGATTAAATTTTGATTAAAGTGAACATGAATTTGATAGTATTCCTTCTCCAGAATGGGAGAACTGACAGCCAGTGATTTTAAAATAGCGTAACTTCTACAAGCCAAGAAAACAGGTTGGTAGGGTCTCTCCTAAGATATAAGCAGGAGTATAAGATGATCTGTCAATTTTAGAAAGAGCAATTCTGATGCAGACAAAAGATAAAGAGAGCAGTAGAGCAGTGTAACCAAGTCCAGAAATACTGTTGATTAAAAAACATCCTATGAAAGCTGGAAGCAAGGACACCTGTCTTGGGTTGCAGTACAAATAATAGCCAAGGTGAAAAGTCATGGAATAGAAAAGCAGATAAAAAGATGTTGAGATAATATAAAGTAATTAGGGAGAATGCTGAAGTGAAACGTTTACTTGATGGGAGTAAGTACATAATGATAAAGACTGTTGAATTCATCTTTGCTTTGGTCTTCAGAAAAAGATAAATTGTATCCAGAAACATAAAGGAAATCACAACTCTCCCCTGACCCAAATTTTAGAGAAGCTGAAATATGCCTAGATCCTCTTGGCATAGTGGATTCCAGTGGAAGTAAATCAGTTCTGTGTGTTGTGAGTAGCTGAACACTTTATTCTGCAAACGTGTATAGCCTGGTGCAGCACAGCTGGTGCTTATGGGTTTCATGGAAATAATGGATGGCCCCAGCATTGTGGAAGTGGGAAAAACCACTGCTTGTCTTTCAGAGGAAAGGAAGAGGAGGACATTAAAGTTAAGTCAGGTTGACTGAAGTAAATGAAAAAGTGGTGGAGCCAATAATGAAGTAATACATAGATAAGCACCAAGAGATAATAAGGTAGTAAAGAGAGTAGATTCTGTTGGCCTGGTCTAATTTCCAAGTTAATTTGGTGTGTGCTAAGGTAGTAGCAATAGGTGCTGTACCTGGCTTTTTATGAAGTTTTGGCACAGCCCCATGTGACATTCTTGATTAAAAACACCCCACAATGTACAAAATAATGGAATAACTTCAAGGTGAGGTTGTTACATCATAGCTGTTCAGTGTTATGGTGGGTTGACCCCATACAGTAGCTGAGCACCCACCCAGGGACTTGCTCCCCTCCTTCCACCCCTCGCTGGCATGGGGAGAGAATAGGGAGGGCAAAAATGAGAAAACTTAGAGATTAAGAACAAGACAGTTTTAGAAGTAAAGCAAAGAGGAAGAGAAACAAGTGTTGCACAGGCCATCACTCACTACCCCAAGAAGCAGAGCTGTGCTCAGCCAGTCGCTGTGTGATGGACATCTTGGGTGACAAAGCCAGCCAGTTTGTTATTGCTGGGCATGGCATCATGTCATATAGAACATCCCTTTGTCCAGCTCAGGTCAGCTCTCCTGGCTCTGTCCCCATCCAGCCTGTTACCCTCCCCCAGTCCTACTTGCTGGGGTAGGGACTGAGTGCGGGAGAAAGAGAGAAACCCTTCATGCTGTGCAGGGCCTGTTCAGCCACAGGCCAAACAATGCTTCGAGTTACGGCTCCCAAGCACAGCCCTGGCTGGGCACTGTGAGGAAAACCGGCTCCAGCAGCCAGCTCAGTGCTTATGAAGAACAATTAATAAATACCCTATGTTGCACTAGCAGTCATTGGTCTTCACAGGACTGTGTCTGTGAAGAGTGAATGGTGTATATATACAAGTCAGTATAATCCATCATAAAATTTGGCACAGATTTAGGAATTGTTTTATCTAATTCCACAGTTACTGTATTAGAACAGCTTTTCTTGTTGCCAATTATGCTTAATATAATGGCCTTTTTTAAAAACCACCTTTTTCTCAAAACTGCTGAAGTATTTTTGAGGCTGCTACTTATCCTTTTAAAAATACGATTGGTTTTTTGTGTTTTTCTGGAGTCAGTTAAATGTAATTTTTGGAAATACTGAGTTCAAAGGGTGAATTGGAGCACTGAACTATGACTCTTGAGGTATACTTCTCCTTTTCTGATGCTTTGTGTGTTATAAGAGGCTATTTTATTGGCTCTTGATTCCTTTAAACCTTTTTATGTAAATGTGACATTCTCTCATGTTTCTTTGTTCTGTTTAAATTATTTTCTGTTAGTTTGTAGCCAATGTAAAAAAAGTGATACAGTATTATAAATACTTCTACTGACTTAATTCGAATTATTAAAATAGGCTTGTGCAAATTATAATTGGTGTTTTTTAGAATCAGGTTTAAGACTGTGAATATAGAAGAAAAATTTTTTTGCTAAAAATAATTTACATTTTAACTGCTACTTGGTTTTTTTTAGTGCTTGTTTATGCTTTTCTGAAAGATTTTTATAGACTGCAAAAATACCTTCCAACTCTGATAACTAGCAATGACATAGAGGAATCCTCTAATCTTTTTTGTAATGTGGTTTGTTAATTATCAAAAGTGTTTTGAAACAAGGTGTTTAACAGTCTAACACATTTCACCTCAGTGAGGCTGAAGGGAAACTGGAGCATGTGGTATTGGTGGTATTTTTATGTAATTGGTTTTAAGTGTGTGAGTCTTTGCTTATAAACATTAATTTTATCTATGCTGGGGATTTGGAATAGCTTTTTCCTTGGCAGGTTGTCAGGAACTAAAGGATAAACCAGGGATTTGTATTTTTCTGGAATGGTTAGAGAGAATTATGGAAGTTTTTCATAAAGGTTAGGAAGGAAGTTGTCAAAGTTGTGAGAGCTTAAGGGAGAGTGTTAAAAATTTGAAACATCTAATTATAATCTTCCATATGAAATAGATTTTTACCTCTTATGGGAGGAAAAGGTCATTATAAGACCCAAGAAGCAAAACTCAGTCTTTTCTGGTCAGTTTATTGCAACAGAGGCTGATCAGAGCAACAAAAGGGGAATAAGGTTTCTTTGGTTTGGTGCTTTAGGCCTCATCTACATCTAAACCAAAAAATTTTAAACTTGTTTTAAAATTCTGAGTCTCACCAGAGCAAAACACAAGATTTGTTTGGTCCAGGGTCTCCTGTTTGAAAGCCACAGAGCCCCTTGGCAGTGAAGGCCAGGGCTGCTGTGCACCTCTGTCCTGCTCTGACTGGCTGCTCCCTGCTTAGGGCTCAGGAGTGCTGGTGGAGGAGGAGCTGATATAGTCTGAAGAGCCACGTTATTTTGGTTTGGTTTGTCTGTTTTAGAAGCCCTCTGTGTCTGGCTAGGGAAGCAGTCTGGGTTGCACTGATAGTTCTAAGATCAAGAACCTGATCAGGGCCATGGTTTCTCTGGAGAATGTTTTGGTTCTTTGCCTGTCATTTTCTGTGGGGAATGCCCCTGATACAGCAGGACAAACCTTTGTGCTAAAGTGATTCACCTGTCTTTCAGCCTACTCCCAAAATTGCTCAAAGGAAAGACAGCCTTGGGTCTATATGTCTAAAAATAATACAGCCTGTGGCTAATTGGTTGAGTGCTTCTGCATTAAACTTTATAGATACTTTTGATTACTGTGTTGTCTCTTGGCAAATGCATTAAAATACTCAAAAATGTGGTTTTGTTAGAAGTGAGTGATAAGCAGCTAAACATTAGTTTTAGATCAGGGAAGCTTACATTAAAAATTCACACTTTTATTTTAATTTGGGTTGTTCTGTTTAACAGTACACAGTGCTGGTAATCCATTCCTCTTGAGAGGGACAGTCATGTGTCTTCACTTTTTTGTGAAGGGTCTTTTCTGTGACAGGAAGGCTGTGGCTTTAGGAGTCAAAACTAATGATTGCAGTGTACTGTGCATCTCTTAATTCCTCCTGTTGATCTGTTCCTGTTCAGCAGTAAGTTAAGCTGCTTCCCAGCACAGTCGCTTTCATTCAGAGCACCATTTACTTGAAACAGGCTCCCTGGGGTTCACAAATTATACATTGTTGTTATTATTATTTATTACTGAATTAGTGTATAGCTAATATGATAGTAAATGTAATGTTGAGCTGTCCTGCTGTGCTAAGGACAGCTAGCTGACATTTTTTCTTTACCCGCGTTTGTATGAAAACATGAACTGACTTTTTCTCGATGCCAGTGGTATCCCTTAACATGGGCATAGTAATTAATACTAAGACATAAACTTAAGACATAAACCAGCTCACTCTTAGGGGTTTTGGAAATAAGTGGAGATAAGTATGTTTTTCTGTATATAAATTTGAGAGTAGTTGTATTTATTTTTGAACTTCTTAAGTTCAAAAGTCTAGACCTTGATTATGAATGGGATTTGTTCTGGTTATTCAGGTATCAGGATATAGGCTAATGTATTCTCCTAATGCATGCTGTACTGCAATTTTCCTTTGGAGCAGAAAGTGAGCATTGCAGTTGCTCTGCCAGTCGAAGAGTACTTGAATGTGTTGTTAGTTGAATTGCACAAATTGGAAAAGGTTTATTAAGCTCAACTGTTTCAGTACTTCAGCCCTTGTTTTATCCATATGCTGTGTCACGTGAGTGTTGGAAAGTTTAACTGGAAAGCTGAGTAACAGGTGAGCTCCCTAGTTTGGTTTGCACTTAGCAGTGAAATGGCACAGAGTGCAAATCAGTGGCCATACAGTGGTAACAACTGAGTTCTCATCTGTGAACATAAATCATGTAGATTGAGAAGACTCAAACACCCATATCAGTGTGCTTTCCCTTAGGCTGAAAACGCCCAACTAGTAATGGGAATTTGGCTGAAGAAAAGAAACAAATATTTGGGAAAGATTACTTGCAGACTTCAGTTCCTGTGGCTTTAGGCTGGTTTTCTGGCAGTAGTTGTTTGACAGAACTTAATTGACTTCATAAAAGTGATATGTTTATTATAGTTCAGTAAGATGTAAAAAATATTTTTTGTTTTTAATTCAAGTTTCATTTTTTGAAACTTCAGCATTTCTCTGGTTTCCTTATTGACATAGAACCGGTCTCTTAATGTGCCAATCATATGTGCCAAGTGAAAGTATGCCCTTAAAACAGGACATTTGCATGAAACAATTGCAAGAGTTGGTGGAAGTAGTCTTAGAGAGCATTAATGGAACTTGGGCTGAAGCTTAATCCTGATGTGTCTAAAAAGAGGCCGAATACCCGAGGAAGTGTAGTTTCAATCCTTACATTTCAGATCCTCCATCTGTGTTGGAACGGCTGTGCAGGCTGTGGTTGCTGTTCTGTAGCACAGTGTGGTAGGTCCAGTTTCAAAATACAAATTTCTTAGATGCAGTCTGTGGTAGGGAGTGAGGGTCAGCAAGAGTCAACATCTCCTGTTATATTCAATGTGTTCTTTTTTCACTTGCCTCATCATTTTCATTGGGGTTTACAAAGCCCTGTCTGGTACCAAGCAAACAAACCCTGTATACTTTTTGTGGGATTGGTATTTTTAGTGCTTGATGAGATAAATATCTATAAAGAGTATGTTAAAAATATAATCATTCCCATTGGGGAATAGGAATGATTTTGGACTTGGACTTGTTTTGCTGGGTTTTGTTTTGTAGCCGCATTTATTGGGACTGTGCAAGCATAGCTTGTTTGTCTTTTAATAAATAGCCCATGCTCCTGAAATGGTGTGTTATCACTGAAATTAAACTATTCTTAAGTTCTGCTTTCCTACCTTCAGCAGCAAGTTCTTAGTTTTAGTTTTTGCCCAGTCTGCGCTCATGCACTGATCTTTTTGCATATTCTTTTGAAAATTTCTTCATCTTCCTGCTTCACTTTGTTTTGTTTGCCTATACAGGAGCTATAAAATATTCTGGAAGCTCAAGAAAAGACAGTATATATGCTTGATCACTCCTGCTTTCCTGTCTTTCTTCCTTTATTTTGCCCTATCTAAAAGCAACAGTAGTAGTTTCTGATCTTGTTTTTATGGATTCTGGGTAAGTCCCTTCTCTCTGGTATACAACAAGTGGGACTTTGTAAAGTAGTAGTGTCTGTCTCTGGTGTTCGATACCTAGTTAATGGAGAGAGCTAGACCTCTGCCTGCAGTGAAAAGACTGAAAAGAGCACTTTGTTTCTTATTTTCCTGCCTCCTCTGACAGATGAGTGTTAATATTTAGAAACTACTGATGCTTTTATGATGTGACCTTGGCAGCCCAGTGACAACCTGGGGATGTGGCAGCTGTATAAGGTTTTTGAGCTAGGTGACTTTGATCATCATTGTGGAGGACTGTTGCTGGACTCTGTTCTCAAACAGGTATTCATGAATGTGGGAGTCTGGCAGCTGAACTGAGAGCGTTGGAACCAGAGTTCATGGTCTCATGCTGCATTTCTGACCTCTTCTGCAGCAAAATGGAGGTTTGTGTGGAGCCTTCTGTATGGAACTAATCCTTTTGTAATGTGAATCTTGGACGGTGCAGTATTGCTCTGTCAGTTTGTAGAATTTGCCAGAATTGGATCAGGGCCTGCTGCATGTGTGTGAAAAGCCTCTGCATTGTTTGTGCCTCTTGTTGCAGGACCCAGAACAAAAGTTTTGTCTAAGTGCAGCTTTGCAAGAGTTGTCTAATTTGTTTTCCATTTCTTAGCACTGTGGAGTAAAAGGTAAAAGTGAGAAACAGAGGAGATGAGTAAATGTTAGAGAAGAGTTGAATCCAGAGAGGAGAAAAGAGAGTAGTAGAGAAAACTCAGAGTAAAACTCTTGTTTCCTGAGTTTCCTTTGAATGGAAGGTCCACCAGTGATTATATTGATGTATAACCCTGAAACATTCCACTTTTAATCTTTTCCCTTCTGATGGCATTACATTTAGAAGTTCTAATGCATTCAAGTCTGCTTTTGTGACCTGTGCTACCTCAAAGGTTCTGGGTCATGTTTTATTAATGTGTTTTTCTTAATTTTTTTCTCCCTCTGAGACCTGTCTAGTTGAATAATTGGCATGATTCATTTTTGGTGGAAACATGTAACACTTTTTCATATCTGGAAAAATTGATTTAATATTAAATGTCATCTTCTGGATTAACTTTTTCTGAAATTTTAAGGTGTTACCCTTACATTTAAATAAGTACTTCTATTTTCAACTTAAACTTGTGTAATGGCAGTCACATCATTCTTCAGGTGTATCGTATTTCACCACATAAGCAAATCCACCAACATTTACTCTTGTGAACAGTGACCATTCCAAATGCAGCAGTGCTTGTACAGGTACCATTGCCATGGTATTTTTACGAACCCTGTGTCTGTCATGTGTAAGGCTGTTACATTGAAGGTTGTTCATAGAATATTCTTCACTGACCTTAGTTTGATGTAAAGTCCAGGAGATTGCTGCTTAGATCTTTGTTTTACTGATGTATTTTCTTATTTTCCTGATGTTGAAGACTGTGTCTGTTGTCAGTCCGTTATATTGACTTATTCTTAAACAAAGGAGTCTCAAAACTGGCATCAGTCTCTCTTCGGTGTTAGTTTTGAAACAAAGATTTGAAAGTGGCAGAGAGAAGGCCATGAATAAGCTTTTCTATGTGACTTTTGTATAGGGTGACTGATGAGCCCAGACAGGTAAGATTGTTCAGAAGATTGAAGGTGGTAGAACATTTATTATACAGTTTTTTTTTTCAAACCTGTGGTGACACTTGACATTTCTTTCAGGTTTTGTGCTAGCTATGCATGCAGTAGTAATAACTTGAGGATTAGTTCCTTCACAAATATCTTGCTTTTCATTGTAATTGTTCTGTCAAAGTAGCTATTATTGTATAACTTAATTTATGCAGTCTATGCTGTGTTTTTGCTAACTCTGACTTGCTTCAGAGTTTTTGCTTGTTTCCCTGTGCAAAATTGCACTGCTTTCTCTTTGCAGGTGATTGACAAAATATGAGGCAATCACTTTCTTCCTCTTGGGTCATGAGAGAATTAGGGCTACAAAGAATGTTAGGCAGTGTTCAGTCTAATCTCATTTCAGAGACTGAATCAACTAGTTTAATGTCATTTTGGGCAGATGTCTACCTTCACTAGTAAAAGAGGTGCCTAAATCCAATCAGGATACTCTCTTTTACAGCGTCTTCCAGGAAGAAGTACAAGTGCAATCTGCATGCAAGACTTGAGTCTTCTGCAGTTTGACTCTTAATATTTGTTTGGTTCTTTATGGACAAGGTTACTGCTGCCTCCTCTGTAATGAGCTGTTGTGGCCTTGGAGAGCATTGCTGTGTTCTTTATGTATTTCTTCTTAGGTAAATCCATCAGATTTACTCATTCCTGTGTCACAGACTGTTTTATTGTTATCTTGATTTCTGTTGCATCCATCTGTGTTTTTAGAAGATGCTCAGAAATTCATGTAATTTACCAGTAGGGTGCCTTTATCCTGTTGGGTCAAATTCTCTGTTAAGCTGCAGGCATTGTACTATGATTTTGGAGTTTTTTAGTCAGCTTGAAAGTGTAACTTAATTAAGAGTAAAAATCTGAAGATAATCTAGCCTCTTAACCCTGAATTAACACCTAATCTCTTAGAAAATGTAAGTACTTTGTAGGGTTATTTTCTACCAGGAAGAATAGTAAGGGTTTGCTTTGTTCCCTGCAGTAGAGCAGACCTGTAACAAAGAGGTTTTATCTGTCTGGTTTGTTCTTTTTGTTGCCTTAATGTAATACTTATTGAAAGAAACTTGTTTCAGTGCCTGATTTAAGAATTCGATCTGCACAATTGTCCCACATAAAGCCACAGAACAGAATTATTGTTCAATTGCAATCAAGTATTGCTGTTTTACAGACAGTGGGAAACAAATGGTGGTGGTGTGTGCAAAATTCTGAACCCTATATATCATGAGATGCTTTCCTTGCTTTCCTTTCTTCTTGGCTTTGTGGATAAGAAGTGTTTCACTTTGAGTCTTCTAGTATTTCCATTTTCAGATTTTTAAAGCATCCTTTTAAACAGTTTTAAGTTTTTGGAAATAAAGCTAAATACAGCCCTTGATGTGTAGTGCAGTGTAGCTTCCGCTAGGGCACCGAATGACTGTTCTTTCTTCCATTTGAATTCATACGAAGGTAAGTGGGTCATTGTTTCATATATTGTATTCTTGAGTAACTTATTGAGGGTTGCAGTGTAAATCAAGGAGGGATTATTCACAAATGTAACTTTTGCTTTAACCCTGAGAGAGTGATTTCAAATTCCCTTTAACTGAAACTGATAGATTTGGACTGATTTTAGCCTGTGGTGTTTAAGACAAAAGCCTGATTCTGGCAACGTGTATTGACCCAGCTGGAGTCAGAACAAAATCAAGAAAGACTGCTGTATATTTTGAAAAATAGATGGAATGACTAGATCAAAATTAAAACCAACCTTTGCAAAAAAATTAAATCTGATAGTAAGCTACACCTGCAGAAGTCTCATTGCAGCTTATTAGAATGCTGTTTCTGGAAATATCTTTAGAACTTAGACTTACTTTATCATACATGCAACTGTCATATACTTTATGATAAATTATATTAAGAAAATACCTAACATACAGACTAAGGGATTTTTTTACTTAGTCTGATGTCCCTTCTTTTGATGGATGTGGTTATACAGGTGTTGCTGTGAGGAACAGCAGCCAAGGAGCAGTGTTAGGACACAGTTTGCTTTTGCTTTGAAAGCTGGAGGATATCTAATTACTGCTGATCCTAGTGGGTACCATTCTCTCTTGCCATGCATGTGCTGCCTGGCAGGCAGGTAACTGACCTGATGCTAAATGCTGAAACAGCTCTGTGGAGGCTTTCAGATAAACTGACTGCAGCTAAGCAGCTGTACAAGGACCATGTGCCCCAAACCAAACAGATGAGCTGAACTTAAGCTGAAGCAAGCTTGTAAGCTGGGAGGACTCAAACCAGAGCTTCCTTTCCTTTTCCTGTACTGTGCATGCAAAAGGACCCCAAAGGGCTCTGGAATGTAACTGTATAACAGGGCAAGGCAGCTCCTTAAAAAGAGATGGTTTAGAGCTGCTGCGGTGAGACAGGTTGAGTAGAGATGTGCCATTGCATGTGGGAGGAGAGGACATGGATCTCTTCGGCCATTCCTGCTTTCCTGTAGCAGCTTTTGTTGTTTGCCTTGCACAAACCCATGGGCTATGGGTTCTTGTTCATAATTTTTCCATTTTCTGTATAGGCTGTCTTTCATTTCTTTTGCTTTTTATTGCCTAGAGAATAACTGAACTTGCTCTCAGTCACTCTTGGGAAGAAGCAGTTGTTGTCTTTGTTCTGAGGGGTTTTCCAGCTCAGAAGGTATAGGCTGAGCTAAGCCAGAGAGTCTTTCCTGCGGTCCAGCCTCGTGTCTCTTCTCTGTTGTAGGTGAATTGGTACCTGACTTACTTGAAGGATTGAACTCTGAAATCATTACTGTGCTTCACAGAAAACAATGTAATGTTTTGTTTCCTTTGTCTAATTTTGACAGGATGTGTAGATTTGTAATTGAGATGTGAAATTGTGAGGAAATAAAATAGGTCCAAATATTTGCTGGAAGAACTATAATGGAATTGGTGGCACTACCAGAATTTAATGACTCCCAGATTGATGATACCTAAATGAGCAAGAAAAAAAGGGAAATCCTAATCCTTCCTGCATATTCCCCAAGCTAATGTTAGGGTTTGGGAACTAATCCATCAATGCACGTTACCTATGCAAAGAAGTTGAAAACTCTGTGATTATAATGGGACTGTCTTAAAAAGTATCTTCTTGATTATGCTGGTTGCATTGTACTTGAATCTTTCAAATTGCAAATCTCAGTGATTATGTGCCTAGCAGTGCTTTTAACACTTTCTGGTTTGCTTGAACATAATTTATAGCTCTTACATTATGCCTTCACTCAGAAATTTTGCAGATGTTTGAACTGGTTATCATCACAAAAGACATTGGCTGTCTTTCTAGATGAAAGCAGAATACTGGCTGTTCATTACAAGTAAAACATGGAATTTTAAAAAAACTTCATTTACCTGGATTCTTTAGAAATTAGTTATGATGGGGACTTTATCCACTTGTTAAATGCTGAAAAATACAAAAAAGTATGTTAAGTAAGGTCTGATCTTCTATCTAAACTACTTGGGCAAGTGTCTTAATATCTTGTACTTTTAAACATCTGTAGTTAAAATTTTATAGGTATCTTCAGTAGCTACTTTAGCTTAAGATTGCTCTTAGTCATGTCAGTATTTCGATTTGTATACGGTGGCTTCAGAGAATGAACACTGTTACAACTAAGTCTGCAGGAAGGTATTATTCTTTTGCTGGATCCATTTATTTGCTTTCTGACTGTATGGTTGAGGTTTTTTTATGTTTTATTTTCAAAATACTAGCCTGGATAAAAATGTGTTTTAAAAGTGAAAGTTAAAAGGTAATGTTAGCTGGGTTTTTTCCGAATGAGAATGTGGTGATAAGCACTGGACTTTCCTTCCACATCTCTAGTGAGAGTCTTGTAGGCCAGTCCTAGGAGGGATGATGGCCTGTGCTGGTCTCACCAGGTGCTGCTCAAATGTTAAAGTGCTAAAGTTTGAAGAACTTGTGATGTGAAACATCTGCAAACTGTTGTCACTGTTTTGTCCTTTTGTTTTCACACCTTACCATCTGTTTTGTGTGCAGCTTTTTTTTTTAAAAGCTCAATAGTATAAAAGTTGTACTGATGAAAGCTAGTATTTTGGGGTCTTATTCCAGATAATATCAAGTATTTTATATTTGATAAATATTTTTTTATGATGAGAGATTTTTGTTTATGGGAGAGAAATGAGACGATGTGAAATGTGGAAGAATGTTAGACAAAAAGGGTTAAGCTCTAGGAAGGTAAAAGTTCAAAATGTGTCTCGTGAGTGAGAGGAAAGTGAAGGTGGGTACTGAAATTGCTTTAAAACTTTTTATTTTCACAAGTGGTTTGTTTTTAAAGCTTCTAGCATTAGGAAGTCTAAAATTTGATCTACTGCAATGGGCATCTGTTTTTCCTTTCGGACAGGTCGTGACAATGCCTGTGAGAAGACTTCGTACATGTTCCTGCGGAAGGAGCTTCCTGTGCGACTGGCGAACACCATGAGGGAAGTCAATTTGCTGCCTGATAATTTACTGAACAGGCCTTCAGTCGGGCTGGTGCAGAGCTGGTAAGTTAAAAAAAAAAGGTGGATTGGAAAGTTATTGTAAAACTGACGCTGTATGTGATGTTTTGCTTGCAACAGAGAATTGTTGCATTTTTCTGAATCAGTTTTCTGCCTTGAATTGTTTCTAGTGGGTCTTACCAAATGAGGTTTCATTTTTCTGTCTAATGTTGAGTATGCACCCTAATCTGGATCCTAGATAAGGATTTGTAAGTTAGTCTTGTAAGTTAGTAAAAACGTACTGTTGTCTCCCAGGTAATTAAAATGAGTCTATAACTTCCAAGAGCAAGGTTTTTAAACATTCCTTACTGTACTGCACTCATGGCTTCTTGAAATAGCTGTTCTTTCTCCGTATCCTTCCTTTGTCAAAAATATTGAGAGAAAATGAAAACCTCATCTATTTTTCTCACAGCCGAATCTTTAAAAACATAACCTGGTATTCAGTGGAAGTTACGGAATGGGTCAAAAATCTGGTGTCATCCAGTAAACAACATTCTCCATTGTAATAACTAGTGTGGATCCAAAGTGATTCAAAGTCCTGTCATCTTTTCCACAGTGATTAATTTCTAGCCTAATTGCGTGATCAGTGAGATTTAGAGACTGCTGCCTTGGATGTATTAAGCACTAAAAAATCGTCGTTCTTGGGGTATTTATTGTCCATTTGCCTGTTAATACTTTTCCAAAGACTTTTTGTAAAAATATTTTTGCAGTATGCAACAGAAGTCCCTTTGTGAGCAGCAGCTTATTTAACTGTAAAAGCAGCTAATGTTGTAGGCTTGTGTTACATTCAGTCATAGCCCTTGAGCCAAGAGGTTCTGTGCTGACTGTACATTGACTGCTGCCTTGGGTCTTATATTTATCAAGCTTCAGACTTAGAAAATATAAATTAGGTATGTGGTATTGTGTTTGTCTTTGCAAGGTAACGCTGGGTGTCTTGATGACCACTTCAAGTATAGTGATGAAGTGCTTCAAGTGAGTGTAAATGCTGTGAAGCCACACAATCACTTTGTGGTTAAGTGGCAGCTTGCAAGGTTTGGAAGCCTGTCTGTCTGTCTGATGTCACAGGAAGTTGTTATGCTCATAGAAAAGAGTAGATGATATGCAGGCCTCTTAGGCTTTTCTAATCTGGTTGACTTGGGAAGCTGTCATTAGTGAAATGTGGACAGATAGGTGAATGAAGAAAAGGAAATAATTTTTCTGTAGTGACTGCAGCATAATACTTCTAGTCCAAGTGTCTGTGCTGTGGCTTGTGCTTCTGCCTTGCCAATACAGAGCTAAGCAACATTTGGATCCCTCTGGCAAAGGAACTGAATGGGTGTTCAGAGTGGAGGGCCGCTTCAGAATTTTTGTTGAAGAGGTTTGAGGACTCATGTGATGCTTTCTATGGCCACAATAGATACTACTGATTAAAAATGGAAAAAACCCCCAAAACTCCAAATGAAACAAAGCAGTATCATGTGTTACATGACAATGTGATTTGCACTATCACAGCTGTGGACCAATAGTTATCTGTTGAATGGGCTGTAATACCAGACTGTAATGTGGTGAAGAAGTTGGAATGGACATCAAGCCCAGAGATAGAAGTTTGAAATCGAAATGTTTTCCATAATTTTCTTCTAGTTTTGATCCACAATTAACTAACAGTTTTTGTTGAAAGGAGTATTTTCATTGAGATTATGTGAGAATATATTTATGATCTTATGCCAAAAATAACACAAGTAATTGTAGCATTTTTTTCTGTGATTATAGGTGTTCCCTTTTAAGAGCTTCATTTTTATTTTTCTGTTCAGAGGTGTTTAATTGCTTATTTTTAAACCTGTAGTTTGTAAGTCCTGATGATGAACCTTGGGCAAAATTTACTTCTAAATTTATCTTCTAAAAAGACTAAAACAAAGGTTTTATTAACTTCAGTGTGAAAGATCTTGAGTATTATGCAGCTATGCTGACAGCAGGTTTTGAAACATATTTATAGTTTCTTAACCTAAAGTTTAGAGATACCTAGAGTGAGATTCCTGAGTTTTATGTAGCAGAATAAATAAATATAAATTTAGCTGTTCAGCTGTTTTGTGAGCTTGTAAAATGAAAAAACCTCTTCTTGATGCACTTCAAAACTACACCATAGGTTGAGAAAGCTTGGCAGTTCATTAATGTGCAAGCAAAAATCTGTTGTACATTCACCACAAGTGAGAAAGACATTGAATGCATTATTCATTTTAATATATTTATTTGTTAATTTTCAGTAATTTATATAGTCACAAGCATGTTTTTCATTTTTGCTACCATTTTACAGTATAAAACTTAAGTTTTTATATGCTTTTGGTGAGACTCTAAATTAGCTGGAGCTTGAACGTTTGAGTTCCCAATCTATTCCTTAATGCCAGCATGCCAAAAAATAATACAAAAAGGTCCTAATTTTTAAGATGGGTTTTATTAGACTTTTAAATTAAAGTGGATCTGTAAATAGAGGAATAAGAAATCAAGTTAACCCTGCCTACAGTACAGCACGGATCCTTTCCCATCAATCCTTTGTGCTTCCAGTCATCAAACATTCTGGATTGCATCAGTTTTCTCGCCCCTTAGGTTCCCTGGGGAGGCAGCCTCATTTTGTCACTCCCTGCTGCAGGCAAGGCCTGTTCTCTCTCTCTCCAATCCATCTCCATGGCCATGCTGGAGGCACTTTGCTTCCTGTGCTTCGCTGCCTATCAGATTTTATGACTGAGTGCTTGATTGCTCTCGGGAAAGGTGCTCTGTTGGTTTTTTCTCTTTCCTTTCTGGGCTCCTCAGCCTGATGTGTGCAGCACTGAGAAGAGGCAAGGCCACTGTCCTAACTTTGTACTGCTCAGCTACACCTTCCTGAAAAAATCTGGCATTGCCCAGAGAGTGAACTCTGAACTAACCAAAAATAATAGTTTTGCTTTTCAGTAAAGATAAACACCGGCTCTGTCCCACCTCGAGTTCATAGCTTAGTTTATGTGTATCCTTTGCATGGAGTAGGGAAGGAATAAAGTGACTCAAGACAGTAACACAGTTAATATGTTCTGTCTGTGAACTGCAGTGGTTCCAAAGAGCAGGCTGATCAACAATCAGCGCCTTGTTTTCAGCTTCTCAAAATTAATGGGCAACTTGCTCGATCCAAAGAAGTGGGCCTTTTTTGGCCAGCTTTGAGAGGGCACTATAACTATAAAGTGCAGGTAGGATACTGTACATATGGCAGAATTGTATAATAAAGGATATGGTCACTAATGTGATGAGGGAAAATAGCTACAATAAAACCTTAAAATGGATAAGGTTAGAGCTTATAAAATATCCAAAGTAAGTGTGATGTTTGCACAGCGTGCTACTCTGTTATATGTAAAATGACATTTTATTTAACCCTGGACAAATTTCTCTATTTTTCTTTAATGCTTTTCCTTAGAAAATGCTATAAATTTCCATTTCTCTCTTGGGAAAGACCCATTAGAGAAATACATACAGTTTGGGAATTAATAATTGTTTTTTTCTTTATTTTCTACATTGAGACTATGCTAACAAGATCGTGTTACCATGGAGATTTGTTTTATCTTTTTAGTGCTTTGGTATTAGAATGATTGTAAAGAAAATCTTAGTGAAATACACATCAGGGAAAAAGCAGAAGTATCTTGCATGAATTAAAAAATAATAGAAAATCCAGAGTTGACATTATGGGCTTTTGCAGTGCTTTCATGTATAAAATGTGCCATTCTAAAATTATTGCATTTGGCAGACTAACAAGAATTCAATCTACGTGGCAGTAATTAACAGAAGAACAAAGCAAAAGGGTGCTTGAAACCAAAGAGCTTGACCAATGAATTGTAGTGTATTGTGATAAAAAATTAAAAACCAGAAAGACAATATGTTTGAAGGGCATAGGCTTTGATTTCTGCTTTTGATGACTCACCAAATACAGCAAAATATAACTGACATTTCTCTTTTTCTCATATATGCTGGATTTTTTTTTTGTAGATTTGTATTCTGTATAGTTGTATTGATTTATTAATGATACAGCAAGTCATGCATTATTCTGCTACTTTTTTCTTTTGTTCTTTCTGGCTGATAATTGTGTGTGAATTATGTTTAAACATTACAAGGTCTTGCTTTTCATTGCTTGATAAATCCTATAGTTACCACCTTCATTTATCCCTCTCTGCACCTACAATTCAAATCAAAAGAAAATGCAAGGCAGTAGATGGATTGTATGAAAAGGGAATGATATTTCACACACACTTTTACAGGAATGAACTGTATTGCTGACTGCTTACCTGTCATCAGACTGTAATGGTGGTGGTCATTAAGACCAGAGTTATGAATTTCCTTTTAAGCATGTTTTTCCTTAATTTCTTTAATTTTGAGCTGTTTGGGAGAGAGGGAGCGGGGTAGAGGGTGAAGGGGGTGCTGAATTTGGTGTACAAACTGGAAATCACACCTGCATAAAAGAAACAGATGTACAGCATTTACAGCTCCAGGTTTCTATTCAGAGACTTCAGGGTGTTACAACAACCCAGCCTGGCTGATGGACAGTGGTAGACACTGAGCAGTGGGTTAGGGTTGTTTTACATAAGGTGACTTTTTTCTAGCTTGTTTTAGTCACGGGCTTGGAAGAAATTTGAGTAACTTAGATTTGAAGTTCACCTTTTCTCTGAGCTGATCCCTCTGACTTGCTGGATACATTGCTTTTGCTAATGAACTTGACTTCTAAAGTAGCATTCCTTTAGAATCCGAAAGACATACCTAAAAATTGTTGATAACTCTGAAGGAAAAGCATTGCCCGTTTTCATAATTTCTCCAGTAATGGCAGGCAACCAGTCAAATCCACACAGTACAAAAGTAAGGTATCAGCTACCTTCAGAACCAGCAGCATTCACTGCTGTTTTATCCTTGTGTCTGCACAGGATTGCTGATGTTTGACATTTATGGTAGGAGGTCTGTGTTAAAAACAGCTGGTTGTGTTGCTTCTCAAGTGTGGTGGTGTCCTTCAGAAACGGAACTTTCTTAATATTATATGATGACAGGTGAGGATTGAAGAACACTCTTTGGAGTGAGTATGGTCATGGTTTGTTAATTGTTGCATGTGAATCAGCCAGGTTCAGTGTGTGATGGTTGTTAACTGGTGCCATCTCTTAGGAGCATGAAATGATATCTTTTAAAATAAGCAATACTAGAGGTATCAGCTACATGCCCTACTTGTAAGTGACAGATATTTGGGGGATTTCTGTAATGGTTCCTGGTGTGTGCAGGAGGGCACAAAGGCACTGAGGGACAGAAGCTGGTGTTCCTGTTGAAAATGTCAGTCTCCCTGATGAATGTCACAGTGACCTGTGGTTGCAGCTTGAAATGGGAGTGGAGTAAGTGGCATGTGGTTCTGGAGGGAGTCACACAGACAACGGTGCTCTCTTAAGCTTCACTGTAGCTTGAAGATGCAGGGTGGAGTTTCATAGCCTGATTAAGCTGGTTTTAACATAGAACGGCTACCCAAAGAGCTTATGCATAGGTCATTTTGTTGAGCTGACCTAATCTACTGAGTTGTTGCTACTCAAAAGGGAAAGGCTTGGTAATTTGTTTTGCTTTTGCCTTATGTAGGCTCTGTGGTTATCTTTTCTCTTGTGCTAGCTTTAGCTGTTTAGACCTTTCAATGAGTTGTTTTCATCTGCAAGAAAGGTTTGTTTATTTTATTAATCTGTTTCACCATTGCAGGGAGTTGGAGCTGGTGACACCAACATCTGATTAGTGTTGGTATTTGTAGCGTAAGTAGCAGTGCTTAACCAGGTGCGAAGGGAGGATAGCGTTTAAACCTTCCCTTTTATGTGTGTGATTGATACCTTGTGTCATTTACTCAGGAAATAGGCCCTGGTTCTGTGGTCTTTAAAGCTCCATCTGTACTGCTAATGCACCTACTCCAGGGGTGATAGCCGGTCCTGAGGCCCAGTGCTGTGGGGTGGCAGAATTCATACTGGTGTTGGGCCAGTGTCCTACAGAGCAGGTTGGCCATGTTCATGTTGAGGGGTTCAGATTTGGGTCCTCTGTGGTACCTCTTGGGCTCTAAGCCTCAGTTAATCTCATGTGACCCAAATGTCTGAACAGGAGAGAGCTGTTGTGTAAGAGGGGTTTTTATGAAACGGAGGGTTGTGTCACATGGCCCGAGGTACAGAGGAGCTGTGGGAGTGTGTGAATGGGTGTGCCCTCGTGGAGTACTCTGGTAGGACCAGCTCGGTGCAGCCCTGTTAGTCTGCCTTCTGGGGAGTGTTCCCCTGAGCTTTGTTTTGAAAGAGAAGTTGGATTGCTCTCTGAGGAACATGGGAACAAGCTAACATCTGTACGGAGTGGTTGAGCAGAAGAATCAAGATCCCGGGACAAGCTACCTGAAATTACAGACCTGCCTGTGGAGAGGTTTTGCTCCTGTTAACTTCAGTTTGATTTATATAGCAATTTTCCTGAATTGCAGTCTGTAAGGTCAAAAGTAATACTTTTTAACTCAATGTAATATATTGTAGTTGCTTTCTTTCCCTTCGTTGCAGCATCCCACTTACTTTTAGCCTTTGCAGAGAGCTGTGTGTACTATGCATCTATTACTTTTATGTGACCTTGTAGTCTTAAAATTAAAGAAACTCAAAAGAATTTTAGGTTTAAGTATTTTAATTCTCTCTTTCTAATTTTTGCTTATTTCAGGTACATGCAGAGTTTCCTTGAGCTTTTAGAGTATGAAAATAAAAGCCCTGAGGATCCTCATGTTCTGGATGAGTGAGTAATTGATGTAACAGTCCATTTTAAAATAATCTGTTTCAAATAACAAGTGGTTTTGTACTACAGGATAACAATTAACGTTATTTGTAAGGTAGAATATGTATGGCAAAAGCCAGAATTGTAATCTGGAGTAGAATGTAGGTATCCAAGTGCTTTTGAACAATATATTTTGTATTTAGGCAGACTGGTAGTTTATGAAATGGCATTATATACTTCCTGCAAGGCTGTATTGAGAAAACAACATGGATGTGAGACTATACTTGCATATCAGACACTTAAGACTAAAATGTCACTTTGGTATACGTTGAACTTAGTGCTCTGCTGTGTATAAAGTATGTTAACACATTAATACTTTGGGGTGTTTTTTTCAGTTTGAAAGCATTCTAATGTGTCAGTCATTGTTTTTATCTAAAAGCCTTTTTAATGGACTTCAATCAGTGGTGTTCACCTACCTCACTGAATAACATTACTTGAGAAGAAAGGAAAACTTAGCCAATTTTCTTTATCAACAAAATCATATTGAAACTGCCATTAGAATGGTTCCTTGAAATGTCTATGCATAAAACAAAAGAACCCCACGTGAGAACAGCAGGTGCAACATGTGCATCAGAGACTTGAAAACAAAACAACCAAAACACACACACACCTGCCCAACACTAAGGTGTTTTGTTACCCTGTACCTCTAGCAGTCAACTTTGTTTCAGGATATTGCTTCTTGCAGGTTTTTTGTTCCATTAATTAGCTTTCTTAGAGTAGTTTGTCTTTGAGATTTCTTTTTAAGCTCTGAAATCCTGCATGATCAAGCAGTGCTTTATAGAGAGTTTCATTGAAACATCTTGCTCTGTGCACCATGTGGCCTGTGCTGTGCAAAAATGGTGTTTTGCCTTCAGCAAACTTCAGATACATTAACTATGATGTACATTAGGTTAAATAAGGGCTTTAGGAGGTGGTGCATTTCAGATGTTATGCTCTTTGTGGGCATGTTATCTGAGCTCTTGACACTCCAGCTTTTGTGTATCAACCAGTAGGTGTTGGAGAAACTCAAGTGCAGGAGTACCAAGTTACCTTGTTACTCCTTGGCATGGCAGAGCTGTAGGAGCCATAAGGATTACAGACTGCCTGACTGAATTGTAGTGCTATTGAACGAGGGGAAAGTAACCATTTACTCAGTGTGTGTCCTAAGCTGGGGTGCTCCCTGCAGTTCTGGGTACTACCTTTTAAGAATTAAAACACTCATGGACAGTATTGATGTGAAAGGAGCAAGACTGAGACTTGGATAGTTCCACCTCTGAATAATGCTGAAGGCATTTGTTTAGACTGGCAAAAACAGATACTGGAGACACTGGAAGTCTGTGTGTGCCAAAAAAATTAAGTCACTATAATAAAGGATAATTGGTTGCTCTAACTGAAGAACCAGAGAATTTTAAAATGTCTGGTTTTTATTAAAGTTGAGAATGTGTGCAGGGCAGAAGTAAAAATTGTAATATTAATGAGAACAGACTGAAGGCTGTAGAGCATCCCATTTTAAAAGCTTTTATAAATAGATTGGATAGTTTCTAGTGGCATTCTAGGCATGCTTATTCTATAGAGGATAAATCAAATCAACTTTTCAACCACGTCTAGCTGTTACATTTTGTGATTCTGTATTTACTGCTTGCTGATGACACAGGAATTTCTGTGACTAGTTTATCAGCAGGCTTTCCTTTGTGGGGTTAAGTTGCCAAAACTTAGGTGTCTGTTTGACAGGTGCCTTTGAGATGGCATGAGCTGTCCTAAACACCTGTGTGAGCCTGGCAAGTGTAACACAGGTCCTCTTAAGCCTGTAATGTCCTGGATGTGTGGGTTGAGGCAAGGTGGTTATGTAGCTTCTGAAACCACCTTTGGTGTTCTGTATTTAGGTAACTGAATTTCAGCTTTTTATGAACTTGAGAGGTTTAAGGTAGATCACAATACAATAAGTATATGTATTTATGAAGGCTAATGAGTAGTTCTCCTGGAGATCTATTTTTGGAGTCTCATAATTACCACATTAGTTATCTGATTCTGCCATATGGATATGGCATTCTTGATACTGTTTCATGGCAACTGCAAATATTGTTTGCGATGCTCTATATGAATATGGTAGAACAAATATTTCATAATGAAGCAAATATCAATATCATTCAGTATAACTGTTTGTTGAAAGCATTGAAATCTTGCAATTATTAATTCTGTGTAATTAAGTACATATTAAGGATGCTTGGAATTTATTGCTACCGATTGAGGTGAAGTCCAGCTGGGGTCTTTGACAGTAAGAGTTGTCTTCTGTACTGCATTGGCCTGTGAAAAGAGATTAAAAATGTATTATCTGATTAAGGAGCAGATTTGTTCTTTTTGGCAGTATTGGATAGGCTACCTAAGATTAGAAAGTCAGATTTACTTTCCTGCTCTAGGATGTCATCTGTTCCTGACTTACTGAAGGTTATGCCATTTAACTGCATATTGGGCTGTAATTAGAGTTTTTAAAATATTCTTTACAAACTACATATTTCAAAAATACTCGTAACAATGTCCATATTTATCTTATAATAATCCACAGATAAATCTAACAAATTTCTCAACTCCTGTGTCAGTATTCCATGTTGCTGCTATCTAGCCCTATCCTACTTTTATGTCTTGTGGTCAGAAGTGTATCAGTATGGTCAGGAAGTATCAGGAGTGCTGGTAGTTAATGAGCTGCTTTTCGGTGGGGAAAAAACCCACATCTCTGAGTTCATTTAAGTTTGCATAAAAGTTTTCTGTTCTTTTCTGATTGCATGTATCATTACATATGGAATTTGAGCCATTATCTGGGACATTGTGTAAGTGTCTTTAAGGATGCATAAATAGGAATACTTCTTTTTTTCAACGAGATTGGTTTGCTTAAAGAAAAACCTGGAAGTTTATAATGTATGTCTGGTCCTTTGGACCAAAGCCTTTTTTGTGCAGGCAGTATCTGTGGGGTATCTCTGAGTACCTTGCCAAGAGCAGCCTATAATGAGGGGTTTGAGCAGGCTTCATCTCTTGGCTCCTCTCCACTGTCCTGTTCGGTGTGGAACATGCTGTAGAACAGCACATTTTACATATTAATGTTACAGATTAAATGGCTCGTAGTACAGAAGGCCCAGCCTTGCATCCTTTGGTCAACGAATGCCCTTCCTTGTCAGAGTCCTGTGTGGTATCAGGTGATTTAGGCATTTCATGATGGCCCCATCTCTTCTTCCTTTAGCTTAATTTGTATCACAAGATGTGAGTCTTGCCCAGGTGGAAGTGTGTCTGTCCAGTACCATCCCAGCAGCTTCTCTTTGGAGCTGAATGCGGTGTCCCCCTGTGACACTCAGAAAACATGAAGAATAACAGAGCAGTTGATTTTTGGAAATTAAAGAGTGCCTTGGTGGACTTTCTGTCAGCTGAGGTGGACTTCAGTTTCTGTTCTGGCTAATCAGGTAACAGTAGCACAGGAGAGAAGGGGAGCTAAAGGGATCGTTCAGGGAGGTTGGGTAACCACAGATGTGCTCTATCAATGTTGCCAGTAGTTCTTCAATTACTGCTTTCTGAAACGGTGCAATGCTTTTATCAGTTGAACAGAAAACTGTCCCCTGACTATTTGTGTTTTTATCACTGCTTGTCTGGGGAGTCTGCTCTGGTATTCTCAGAGTCTGGCCTCTCTTTTCTGAGGAAGCCATTTTCTGTATTAGTGTTATAGTGTCACAGATGTCATCCATGTACTGGCACAGCTATGTGTGAAGCCACACAGTGAGGTGATTTGGGAAATAGATGTAGTGGAAGAATAGCCTGATTTAGCTCTGTGGTCCCTGAAGTGTTACAGTGTGTGGCCAACAAAGACAGGCAGCAGTGCCCCTTTAATGGACAGGGTGAGTGGTTATAGAAGTAGGTGCAGAGACTAAACTAAAGCTGATGTTTTTCAGAGTGGCCCGACTTCTCTCTGCTCCTAGTGTAATGAACTGGGGGGCAGATGGATGTTCATGAGCCTTACTTTTTTGTGAATGTTGGACAAAGTCCTTTGAAGAGATTTTTTTGCCTCGGCATTTTTCTGATAAAGCATTTCAGAAGCATTTCAGTTTCTCTGTTGCCTTCTGTTAGTTAGCAGACCATATGAAGCCTTATTGCAACAATTGCCACATTACTGTCACTGTCAGTAGTATGGGCATGTGCCAAATGGTAGGTTAGTTTTACATTTTTGATAACACAGATATCTTTTTTGAGCTGTAGAGAGGTCAGGTGGAAGTTTTTCCGCAGTTCTGCCAAACTGTGTGATAACAGGAGCCCTAAGATAAGGTGTCCACGCTTGGTGAAGGGTGTAAGCAGGCAGAAGTGTTGGAAATTTCCCAAGATGTCAGTATGCATCCGGTAAACACATAGAGGTGGGAGCTGTGTTTCAAAAATTGAAAGGGTTTGTAAAATACGCTGTTCACATGTGCTCTCAAAGGACACTTAGTGCAGCCCCTACCCCCCCGAGTTTGTTTGCTGATTTTTCTCTTTGTGGCCCTCTCAAGGGAGGGCGTACGGGGGAGTGTCCGGGAGCTGGGAGGCGCTGAGGCCATCAGCTGCCAGCATGTCTGAGATAACACGCACAAGGAACTTAGTAAACACGGAGCCTTCCTTTCTGCAGCACTGCAGTTAAAATAGTGGTTCTGTAAGCAGTTTAACCTAAGTAAATATTGGAGTATATTTGATGAAGAAGGTGCCATTTTGTTACTTTTACATAATGTGAAATGCTACTTTAGTTAGTTTTGAACTTTGGAAGTAGGTATACTTTCTAGTGGAGAAATCTTTCACTGTCAGCTTTTACCTCTCTTTCTGGTGATACTCAGCTGCCAGCTAGCACTGCTTCAAAAAAGAGCAGCCATTAAAAAAAACCCCAAACCATTGCATTTGTTGTATTTAAAAAGGTTTTTACTCTACTCATCAGTTTCTTGTTTTTCATCTTTCAGATAATCCTATCCATAAGAGACATAAAAAAAAATTCCCTTTGTCTTCCTACTGACTTTCTTACGCTTGTTTTCTTGCACTATAATGATAGATCAAAACAGAATAATATATACAGGTTATTAGGAAGTTAATTAATGAATGTCACAACACAAGTTATTTTTGTCTTTGCAGAATTTTTTAGCCTTCATTTATTTAACACCTGTGGTCATGCCTTAAATGTTCTTGTGTATTAACAGAAACCACTGAAGCTCACTTAACTAAAGTAGCTTCATAGTAATAATTTCTCGTTTGTCAAACCATCTACATAATTTATTCTTCATGGTTCTGAAAAAAAATAGTATTGTGGAAAAAAAAAAGTAATTGGCAGATAAAATTTTCAGAGTTGTTCTGGAGTATTCCCAGTTAATCCCATAAGCAGTTTAAAAATTCCTTGATATGGTCTCCCACAGTTTGAGTCCATTAAAGCTTTGTGTCTTTCAGGGATGTAGTGGGTAAGGGACTGTAAGGAAGGAGTATTAAGATTAAGGAGATGTGTTCTGATTTCTGCCCTGCTACTCAAAATGTGCCTGTGTGCTTCTTGTGTTTGCTCCTTTAAAAGCATCTGTTTGATGGAAACACGTGAGTGAACTCAGTTATCTTGGAAGATGGAACAGGAGGTTTGCCATATCAGTGCAATATTGAGGAATTCCTTTACTATATATTTAGTTACAAGCTGACTAAGCTTCAGCTATGATTTTGCTGCTCTGCAGCAGATAAACCTAAGCCCTTTGCCCTTTGGCATGCTCTGTGCATTTAAGCACTTTGGTAGTGGAATATCAGTGAACAATTTGCCCTCTTGGCATCAGGTGTATATTGTGGATAGTGGAGGTATTTAAAAACAAATAGCAGAGCAAATACCAGGAGATGGTGTTGTCAGTTCTGTTTCAGACATGACTGTAAGTGCTGGTTCCAGCTCTGCTCTTCACTAGGGTCTTGTTGCTCAGAAACAAAGAAGCAGCACAAGTACAGCCAGGCACCAGTCTCTAAAACTAACATCACCTCTCAGTGGTAACAGATCACACAGAGTCAAGACTGAATAAACATAAAAAGTCTATAAACCTTTTAAGCATTAAATGTTCTAAGCTGCCCAGTCAGCAAGACTGGTGAGTAAGAGAACAGTCATTCTGTACTGTGATAGTATTTAGAATGGGGAATTAGGCAGTTAAAACTTCCCCTTTTCTATGCGACAGAGTAGTGTTGAAAGACTGCTGAACTGTTTGTTAACACACAGGCAAAAACTGGCAGCTAGACATAGGATCATGAAAAAAGTAGTAAAAGGGAATCCTACATTCCTTTGCAGCTGGCAGTGTAGAGTAGGAGAAATGATTTTAAAAGTGTGTCACTTGTTAAGAATGGTATAAAAAAATTACTGTCTTGACTAAGTGGTGCTGAAAAGGAAGAAAGCATCTGACTTAAATGTGGTGGTCTGTTTACTTTTCATGGTCTTTGTTCCTTCCCCTGCTCATTTGCAGTGGCATTGGACTAGATGACCTTTCAATGATTTCTGTGATTCTTTGCTTAGATGGTGAATATTCTACTTTTGATAAAAAGAATTAATACATTTCTAAACAGTATTCACTATAGATCTACAAAGAATGTTCTGCTGTTGATGTTTTTTGGAGAAGCATATGTAGAGTTGCAGATACAGACATAGCTGAACAACTCTTCCAGCTGTGCTTTCTTTGGAAAGCTGCATTTCACTGTACTTTTAAAAACAACATTACATAAACATTGTGGTGTTAACATTAATTTAATATTGGAGAATGTAGCAGAGTTTAGTAGTACTGATTTTCCATGTTTCAGCTTTAGAAAGCTATTAATAATTGATCTTTCAAGTATGTATGAGTTACCATGTGGGGGGAAAAAGGATGAGCACATTGAAGATCATAGGTGTTGAGCTGCCTTAGCAGGAGAAACAGATCTCCTACAAGCTGTTTCAAAGGAAATGCTTGCTAAAAGCAATGGGAGTGTTATCCTAAAAGTTGCTGAGCTCCAGAGGAGAGCTCTATTGTATTCACTCTGCCATCCAGTGGTGTGAGAGGAAACTGAACAGGAGTCACACAGTTACCTGAGGTTCTAACTGAGCCCGGGAGATGCCAGGTGAAGGAAATGCATTCGAAGTTCACTGCTGGGTTTAGGTGTTGGGAAGAAAACATTAATTTTTCTAAAGAAATTATGAAGGGTGGTCAGGTTGTTTTTCCTGAGTTTCCTTTCCAATCTTCCAGCTGCTGTTAGAAGTTGCAGTGTTTGAGAGTTACCAGAGTGCACATGACTGCAGTAAAAGAGAATCTTTTGCTATCCATCAGTGGTGAAGAGAAATTGATTTAATGTCAAGGAATGTTTGGGGGAGGAATAACTTAATTTGGGGCTCTAAATGCTTCACAGGTCTTGTGAGTGAGTGATTGCTCAAATACTTCTCTTTAAATAGGCTTATTGAGGTACTATGTTTTTGTATTTTCCCTCTTACTTTTCCCTCTGATACTTTGTTATTGACTGGGAGGAATATTAAACAGATAATATGGTTATGCTGTTGAGTGTCATTTTACTTCTAACAATCTGTTTCTATTTTTTTTTTTCCTCTAGCTTTTTAGATGTTTTAATTAAAGTCAGGAACAGACACAATGACGTGGTTCCAACCATGGCGCAAGGGGTGATTGAATACAAGGAAAAATACGGCTTTGACCCATTTGTTAGCAGTAACATCCAGTATTTTCTAGATAGGTTCTACACCAACCGCATCTCTTTCCGTATGCTTATTAACCAACACAGTAAGTAACTGCTTTTCTCTTTCTTGAAAACTTCTTAGTTATTGCTTGTAAACCTGAAGCTGTAGCTTTGTTTTGTTTTGTTTTCTTTTTCTTACTCATGACTATTCTATGCTAATTATGGTAAAAGATATACTGGCAGCCGGTTAATTTGGTACTTTGCAATGATCAGAAATGAGTCCAAAACACCAGTGTGCTTTCTTTTAGAATTGTCAGTCTTTGTTTTGTGGCTGTCGCTTTTTAGTCTTGTTGGCTGAGATGGCTTGTGAAGTGATACATGAAGTATTTTAGAAGATAGTAGTAGAGTAGCTCTATCTTTCTGCTCACAGAGCTTTCAACGTAGTTTGTAGAGCTCATAATTATTTTGTAATGAAATGCAAAGATGCCATAAATTTTGAATGGGTTATGTAGTATACATATTGTTTTTTCCAGCAAGTTATCTAGACTTTCTTGCTTTCTAAAGAGATTGAGTATTTCTAACTGAAGTTTTAAATTATATCTCGTCTTCCCTTCAGAAATATCCTATTTCCCATTTATGGATAAATGCTGGAATTAGTCATCCTTTGTCATTAGGTTCTGTTTCATTTGTTGTTACTAATAAACTCACTTTTTTATATTCGTATTGCAGAATGAAGGGAGTTACTTGCACAGCTCCTATTAACCAGTATGTGCAACCATGCAGAAAGTGATCTGTTTAAAGTTAAGGACAGTCTTCTGATCTCTTTTAGTGTGTCTTGTGCCTTTTAGCTCTAGAGCTTCATTCTCTGCTCAGTATTCTGCTTTTCTGAGCTCTTAGGAATTGTACGCTACAGATAATGTGGACGCTGGAGTACTGTAGTATGAGGTGTTTTACTACAAGTTGTGTGACTTTGCAGTAACCTTTTGTGTGACTAACAAATGCCTTGCTGTGTGTGTACAGATAACTTGAATGTGGCAAAGCATACAAAATGAGATAAATGTACAGCTTTTTCTTTACTTGTACCTGGGCAAACAAACAACAGACATAAAACCAAGTTAAAAGGCTTTCACAGAAGAGTTCTAGCAATAGAGTACAAACATTGTCCTAATAAAATTCTTGGGCTGAGTGCTAGCATAATTTGCACTAATTCTAAAATATTAAACTTGATTCATTGAACTGAACTAGCTTTTCCCTATGGATCCTCTTCTTTAACTGGTTGGAGCTTGAAACTGCTTGTAGATGCTTAAAGTTTAGTTAACCTTGTATAATGTCTGTGTGTTAGCAGTGTTAGTGGTCTGTCTGTGATGGCAAATATTAGTCTTGAAGCACTGAAGAAAAAGATAATTGGAAAGCAGAATACAAAACCAAGTTTTTACGTAGTTTACATTTCTGTTCCTACATTCCTGGCAGACTGTTTCTTACAGCACCATTCTGCAAGGACACGGTGCCCAGTGTATGAGCTTGCTGTGCCCAGGGTAGGAAAAGCTTTCAGATCTGGACTTTTGCTCACCTCATGCTGCACCTGCTTCATGTCAGAGCTCACTAACTTGCTAAAATAGCAAAAAATCACTCCTGAAATAAAGTATAAAACCTTTCTACTTCTTTGAGAGTCGTCTTTAAAGTCTTGGTGAAGGGTCTGGTGAGTACCAGACCCTTGTGCAAAGTGGGAGTGGGGATCATACTGCTGAGATCCAGGGAGAAAGTCGAGTGAGTGAGTGAGACCTCTGTGCCAGCTGTGAAATTGCAGCTTAGGTGAGTGTAAAAGGCTTTTAATGATGCCTTACAGTTCTATAGTCCTTTTTACTGTAATGTTTTCATTGTTGTGAGTGCTTCTGTTCTGACATAATGGTATGAAGTATTTTACGTTTTAATTTTATCTAATTTTTGATAATCTGCCTTGAAATGTAGGTTTTCACCTTAACCCTCCCACATCACAAATTCTGTCTTAACTAGTCTTAATGAAAAACTGAAAAAAAAAAAAGAGGGGGGGAGATGAGCAGTTAGACAAGTAGTCTTCTTAAACGAGGATTCTGGCAATTTTCTAGAGTATCTTTTTGCAAAATGATGCAGTATTCTGGAATTCTCTGATACCATCAGATTCAAACTTTCTGGGCTGCCTCAAGGGTAATAAATAATTTACTACCATTTCTTTTTTATTTTAGCACTTCTGTTTGGTGGAGACATTAATCCCGCTCATCCCAAACATATTGGAAGTATTGATCCTAACTGTGATGTGGCAGAGGTGGTTAAAGGTAAGATGAAGTTCATATTTTTGTTGACTGAAATCCCATCAGCTTAAAATATTCAGAAATATGTCTTTGAGATACAAGAAACTGAAAATGATTTAAATCCATTTCTTCTTTTCTTATTTTATTAAATAAAAGTTCTGCAGTTGCTCACAATAAAGCCCTGGGCTTATTGAGACTTTTTAATGTCTTCATTGTTGAAAAGAGAGAAACTGTTGGTCTGTTAACAGAACTAAGAAAACAATTTGATTTTTAATAGCTTTAATCTGTACTTTTAAATATCAGATGAAGTGTCTAAATGTTTTGTTAAACTTCAGATATTTTCTTCCTGAAATACTTAGAAGCAGGTTCTCATGTACTGCTTTTGTATCTCATGCTGGTACTACAGAAAACTGAGAGTAAGTGGAATTTCCATTTGATTTAGTTTTCTTTAGCTAGGCCTTTCAGTAAAGTACAGTCCATCTGGGTGTACAGATATCCCAGTGAAACTCCACATTCCTCTGTCATCTGATCATAGCACAGCCTGCTCTGTCTCCTGCAGGAGACACGGATGTGATGGTTGTACCTGACTGATCTGGCACAGTCACACTCAAGTCCTGTTTGCTCTGTGTTTGAATGTTTACTTGCTTTCACAATGTTAGCAAGCAGGCATGAGGCAATGCTGGCTGCTTCAAGAACTTCTCCATGGAAGGTTCACACTCTGGGTGTATCTATTTGTAAATGCAGGTCTTGCTGTAGGAGAGAATTCCAGGCTCTATCCTTCGCTGCTGTTTGTGCAGCTGCAGGGAGGGGAAGAGTGCATTTCTCCCCTTCACTTTCTCTCAGCCTTTGGTGAAGGGAGAGGGAAACCTTTCTTATCTCAAAGTTTGACCACCATGATAGCTAACTTCGTAATGCTTTTTACAGCTGTCTTACAGCTTTTTTCCTAGCTCTTCTTGGCTCCTAAGGTGTCCTTTTTCAGCAGCTTTTTTTTCTTTTGATTGACCTTACTCCACTTTGGCATCAGGATTGTATATGTTACAGCCATGTTGTTTATTTAGCTTTTCCTACTAATAGCAATATTTGAATCAATTTTGATCATCAGATTCATAGTTGCTGCCTTGGACAGGGGAGTGCATAGTGTCAGAAGGTGCTAAGTCCAGTTTTCAAGCAAGTAGCTAAAACAGATATTACACAGCACTGACCAACCAAGGGCATAGCAAGCAGTGTCCAGTGTTGCCTTTCAAAGAAACGAAATGTCCTTGAAGACAGGGGCTGTATAGTCCTGTCAAGGAGTCAAGGTGACTGAGGTCTTTTCCTTGTAGAATTGGTGGAGGTGTTAATTTATGTTCTGTATGCTGCGCTAGCTCCCAAATGTTCTGGTTCACAGGCAGCATTCTGGGCAGTTTATCAGTTAAAATGTTGATGTTGGTATTGTATGTGGCAGCTACAAGCCTTGTGTGCCCTTCAAACATTGAAGAAATGATTTAAACAGCCACTTCTTGCTTCAAGCAGCTACACCAAGTGTTGTGTCTGTGCTGTGGGAGGTGGCTGTCTCTGTCTCACTGACTGGCCTGCAATAAGACTTGTGAGCTGACAGGAAATTCCGGTTTGTTCCTGGAGCCAGGATTTTAGATTACCAATAGATCCTCACTTCTGTTGCTACTTAATTTCCATCCACATCATGAAGCATGCTTTGAAGTTCAGAGTCTCTTCCACAGTCTTCGCACTCTGCCAAAGAGTTGGCTTTTAGAGGAAGATTAAATGTTAGACTGCACTGTTTGACCTAGATTTGCTAAGAAATCAGTAAGAAATCTTTCAAATATAGAATCCCAGAATGGCTCAGGTTGGAAGGGAGCACAGTGGATCATGTGGTCCTACCTCCCTGCTCATCCCAGAGGACATGGCACAGGATTGTGTCCAGAAGGTCCTTGAACATCTCCAGTGAGGGAGACTCCACACCCTCTCTGGACAATCTGTACCAGTGCTTGGTCACTGCAAAGGTGAGTTCTTCCCCATGTTCAGGTGGAACTTCCTGTGCATCAGTTTCTGCCTCTGGTCCTATTGCTCAGCATCACAGAAAAGAGCCTTCAAAAGGCTCCATCCTCTTGGCACCTTCTCCTCAGATACTCTTAGGCACTGATGAGGTCCTCTCTCCGTTGTCTCTCCTCAGGGCTGAACAGGCCCAGCTCCCTCAGTCTCTCCTTGTTAGAGAGATGCTCCAGTCCCTTAATCCATATTTGTTGCCCTCCACTGAACCCACTCCAGGATCTCCATGTCTCTCTTGTACTGAGGAGCCCAGAACTGGACACACCACTCCAGATACACTCACCTCACCAGGGCTGATTGGAGGGGCAGGATCCCCTCCCTGACCTGCTGGCAATGCTCTCCCTAATGCACCCCAGAATTCATTGGCCTTCTTGGCCCCCAGGGCACTGCTGGCTCATGGACAGCTCATTGTCCACCAGGACCCCCAGGCCCTTCTCTGCAGAGCTGCTCCAGCAGGTCGGCCCCCAGCCTGTGCTGGTGCCTGGGGTTGTTCTTGCCCAGGTGCAGGACCCTGCATTTGCCTTTGCTGGATGTCAGACAGTTCCCCTGCCCCTCTCTCCAGCCTGTCGAGGCCCTTCTGAAGGGCTGCACAGCTCTCGGGGGTTTCGGCCACTCCTCCCAGCTCTGTGTCATCAGTGAACTCACTGAGAAGGCCTCTGCCCCTTCCTCCAGCCATTGATGAATAAGTTAAAAACTGGGCCCAGTGTTGAACCTTGGGGGACACATTTAGTGGCAATGGGTAACTTAAACTTTCTACCAGTATTTTGACAATACATAAAGCCTGATTTGGGCTATGGGGAGGTATTTTCAGGGGGAGTAATTTTTGGTTCTGTAGGAAGAAATGAAGAATCTTAAAGATTCCAGCTTTTCCCCCAAAAGACCTTGAAAATTAAGTATTGTAAACAGTATTGTGTTTGGAAAACTTGAATTTATGGCTGCAATATCATCCTTTTTTATTTGAGATAGAAAGAAAAAGTACTAAATTGTAATAAGGGAATAAGAAATAAGTAGATTTTGTCGTCAGCCTAAGATTATATCATTCTGGTTTTCAAGCCCTGAACAAAGATGAAAAATAGCTTCTCCTCAGTACTGTGCTTTTCTTTGTAGAGCTTTAGATAGAGTTTTCCCTTTCCTGACAACTGGGCTACAAGTGTACAGAGAAAAAGGGATTAGATTGGATACCAGCTTCATGCTTGTAAACTACTGCTCAAAATGAGTATTCTATTTGAGGTCTTTCACAGAGAGGATGAACACTGCTGGTTGCCTCTAGAAGATTTTGATAAATCAGTGTTTGTTCTGTTGTTTTGTAGATGCTTATGAAACAGCTAAGATGTTATGTGAACAATACTATACAGTGGCACCTGATCTGGAAGTTGAAGAATTCAATGGTAATAATGAAATTAATTGGTATATGTAAGAAAATGCATTTCTGATATGTGATTTCTAGTTTTGCTCATTAATTGTAAATTATAATTTGAACTCTGCAGTCCTGTATGCAGTTACTTTTGTTCTAATGTGTCTACGTGGGCACCTGAATTACAGTTTATCATCATGATGTGTACTTCTTTATGCTAAATGCAGAGTTCTATCTGCTGAATTCACTATCACTTTCAAGAAAATAAACCAAGACTCCTTATAACTGAGAAGGAAACATGCCTGCCTTTTAATCTTCTGACAGAACTGAAACTTGTTTCATTCAAAAGTATGCTTATAAACCCATGAATTCCACTGGCACTCTTGACAAAGTGCTGAGCCCTTCTGTGTAAGATGGCAAAATTGGAATTTTTATTAGGTAGTCTATTCTTTAAATCCTATCATAAACTTATCACGTGAAAATCTGTTTCAAGTTGATTGCAAAGATGAAAATTGGATGACACAAAACTGATGAGACAGGTCTTGTCAGCGTATTGACTGCTTTTTGTTTATTGTTCTATTGACAAAAGGGAGATTATTTTCTTTAGTTAAAAAAATTTCCTGAGTGATCCTCTCCCAAATTTTGGGCAGCAGCCAAACATAAGACTAAGGTGTTTCCAGACTTCAGCAGAAGAATTGCTAAAGTCTCAGGAATAGGTAACGCTCAACAGAGAGTGTGATACATGGAATATGGGTTGCTCAAAGTACTACTGAGCAGTGTAGAAATACTTCTCTACACAAGGTGATACTGTCAGCAACGATGCATTACCACCCACCTCTCCCAAAACCAAAGGAGCCAACCTTCCCCTTTTAGACCAAGTGATTCTAGAGATAAAAGTACTGAGTGTTGCAGCAGGGGAATCAATCAGTGCAAAATTCATCTGACGACGTAAGTAAAAAGATCCAGCAGTAGAGAAAGCAAGTTGCTGGAGCTAAAAAAAAAAAAGTGAATAAAGAATTAACAATTTCCTTTAAACCATCTTATTGTCAATATGAGGAAAGCAACTTTGCAAATTACCTCACAAGAGCAGCAACTCATTTTCTATCTCTGTGCCTCAAACAAGTGTGAGTCAGTTTGCCTTGGTTTTGGTGAAGTAAGGGAATGGGAGTATGGACTGACAAAATTAACAGAATAAAATATCAAATTGCCTTGCAGAGCATTGTTTTGGTCTTCTCCTTTTTGTAGGAGTTTTCACTACCATGTCTCTTAAAATAATTACTGGGATTATTACCAGCCCTCAGTGCCAGAAGGAATGAATTTGACCCCAGTCACGTTCTCTGTGCATATTTATATCTTCCTGGAATTTATGAAGCAGACAGTTGGAGGCTTCCCTTCAGTCTGAACTGCTGCTCAGTCTGACTCTCTGTGGCTGCATAATTTAATGCCAGTAGATACTTGAATGTTCAGGAATGACTTAATCTTCAGCACCAAAACTATCCTGGAATGTATTAAATGCAGATGTATTATTTCCTGCCCAGTCAGTGAGCACTCTGGCATTCAGAGCTGTGCCAAGCCATACCCCTGCTGAAACACTCACAGTGGGACAGCAGTGGACAAACAATTCAGTGATGGTTTGGAATATAGAAGCTGTTTTGTTGTTTGAAGTATATTTGAAATCTTTTATGAATACTTACATTTTATGTGTTTTAATGAAGGGAAAATTCGTAGTTGTTTTTTGAGTATTTAAGCAGTGGGTTTTTCTTTAGTTTAAGAATCTTTTTGTGCAGCAAATATTATGCTTAAATAGTATGTGAGCATGTGAAAGTTTCCCACTGATGTAGGAAAGTTGTCTTGGTTAACATACACTGTTGGTATGAAACCAACCACTGCTTAGTGAAGCTTCATATCTAAACAAGGTCTGCTGACTGGATAGATTTGAAGATCATAATTGTAATGTGTTCTTTCAGGTGATAGCAGTGACTAAAATTCATGTTTTTACTTCATGAAACTAGTTTTTCACTGTGAAAATTAGAACATGCTTACATGCTTGTCTTAGCCTACATGTTCATGTTATTCTGGTAAAGGACAATGCTGCAAAATACTGTTTTGAAGAAAAATGATTTGACATTTTTCTTTTTTCTTTTTTTAGCTAAAGCTCCAAACAAGCCTATTCAAGTAGTCTATGTACCTTCTCATTTGTTTCATATGTTATTTGAATTATTCAAGGTAGGTTGCACTTGTTAATATTTGGGAAGATTTTGTGACACTATTACTGTTGAAATTGAGATTCCTTCCAGTCACAGCTCTTAAATGTTCTTTCAGTTTTCCTTTCTTAAGCTTATTCTTAAGTTTCCAACACTCTTCACTTGTTTAAAAGCCAGATTTAAACCCCTCTCTTATGACCTTGTGTACTTAAAAACTGCCTGGTTTCCCACTTCTCCTGTTGTGCTTTTGTGGCTTTTTTGGTTAACTTAAAACACTGATGATAGTCTGGTTTTGAGTGATGGAATATTGATAACCTTGCAGTTTTCATGAACTTACTTCTGTATTGCATATTTGAGGACTGGTTAGGATCAGTTGTGAAAACTGATTTGTTGTGAAAACAGGCCCTGTGTCTTTGAAGAGTGTAGATGACATGCTTTGGGTTGTGTGTTTTCTGAATAATTGGCACAACAGTGAAAACAGAACATGTGAGAGCTGTTACATGGTTTCAAAGAAGAGAGGAGGTCTCTAAGTGGTGCAACTGAACACTAGAAATTGAGGGGAAAACTTGTATTTGGCCAGAGAGAAACTTTTTTAAAGTACTGGTTTTTGGGGTTTGATTTCTGACATTTGTCAACTATGTTCATTTAAGCCTTCCCCCATTTTGCTGTTTGTAACACTAGTTTTAGGGCAGAAGAGGTGAGAATTGGTACGTTACATGTGGCTGTGTTTGTGGTACAAGTCATGAAGCCGGTTGAAGGCAGTAAGTTGCAGCTCTAAAGAACTGGCAGTGGAAACTCTGTTAACATGCATTATAAATTACAGATTGACAGATGGTAACTTAAAAATTGTGTGACCCAGGCTGAGAAAAGCAAAACTTGCTTTCTGTGGTGAACATCACTGTTGGTGTTGTGCATGATGGAGGCGAAGGATGTTCTCATCCCATGGATATATTTACTTGATTTCACACAGGGGGAAAAAAAAATTTTGCTTTCTTTTCTCTGACTATATCAAGTAAATAAAAGTTATGTATAACACGTTGAAATGTAAAAATTTTACTGGGCAATTCATTGACTGGTTGGCACTTGAATTTGTGTTTATATATGAACACATGAATTTGTGTTCAAATACAGCCTTTTCTATCTTGTACACAACTGTAGGACCGAGTAGATGCAAGAAAATAAATGCAAGTTCTAACTTGTCACAAAAAGCTTGTGTATTAAAGTTAGAATCAAAGAGACTGTTTTCTTTTATCTTCAGAATTCAATGAGGGCTACAGTGGAATTGCATGAAGGTAAGAAAGAAGCCTATCCATCGATCAAAACCTTAGTCACTTTGGGGAAAGAAGATCTATCTATTAAGGTAAATGCCTAAAAATAATACACAGCTTGCAAACCTGCTAGGTTTAGAGTAGTATGGCATATAATTTGGAAAGGCAAATCAATTATTGTATCACCTGCTTCATATTCAATAGAACAGAGTATTTTCAGTTGGGAGGACCTACAAGGAACATCTTGTCCAACTGCCTGACCACTTCAGGGCTGACCAAAAGTCAAAGCACGTTTGTTAGGGGCAGAGTCCAAATGCATCTTGGTCACTGACAGGTGTGGGCCTTTGGCCACCTCTCCAAGAAACCTGTTCCACTCTCTGACCACCCTTCCCATACAGAAATGCTTCCTGATGTCCACCCTAAACCCCCCCGATGTTGCAGCTTTCAATGGTTCCCACATGTCCTGTCACTAGATCCAGGGAGGTGAGATCAGCACCTCCCTCCCCAGTTCCCCTCCTCAGGAAGCTGCAGCCATGACAAGGTAACTCCCACCCTTCTTTTCTCCAGACCATACAGCCCCAAACTCCCTAGCTGCTCCTTTTAATATTTCTAAATAATTTAGATAATTCTGCTTGAGATTTTGTGGGTTTTTTCCCAGAACCTAATGTTTAAAACTCGTCAATTTTCTTTCCTTAGATAAGTGACCAAGGTGGAGGTGTACCTCTAAGAAAAATAGACAGATTGTTTAACTACATGTACTCAACAGCACCCAGGCCCAGTCTGGAGCCCTCCAGGGCTGTGCCTTTGGTAAGCAACTGCAATATGTATTAAATATCCCTTTCCACCCCTCTGATTTTACATTTGTCTTCACTGCAATCTGCTGGATCAGGTGTTCCATTGAGGAAATGGTTTATCATTAGCAAGTCTATCCAGGTAGAACAGGAGAAAATGGGTTCTTTTATCATCACTTTGTCTATGGAATAGAAAATTACTTCTGTCTTGACATTACATTCTTGGAAACAAGCATAAAAAAACTGCATAAGCGCAGTATTGTCACCGATTAATGGGCAGGATCTGTAGCACTACATTACTGAGAAGGGGGATCACCTAATAAGCTCCTCTTTGGTGTATAAATTACTTATCTAAGTTTCCTATCATAAGTGAATTAAAAAGGTGAAGCCACACTGCTCAGCACTTGAGAAGCACCTCCTGGCAATGCACAAGCTTATATTGTAGCTTGAAGATAATTTTTCTGTAAGTTATGGACTGTAAAAACACATCTAAAAAATATTCCCAAACCTGCATGTGGTATGAACACTTCTGGTATATTTCTGTTTAATTGGAAATATCTGATGTGATACTCCTTTCTGAGATGCATCAGGGCCAGATTTCAAATAAAAAAATAATTCCCCATAGTTTCTTCTAGGCAGGGAAACTATTTCAGTGTTGAATGTGTAGATTCTCTTAGCAAGCATGATTTTTAACAAGTATTATTAAAATACTATTTCTAAATTGTTTTATTAAATCGCATGTTGTCTCATTGTGATAAAAATTGTATAGCTACAGTTCCACCTGACTGGTTTTCAGTAAGTGGATTAATACAGATACTGTGTTTTGTCTCTTCTTATCTCTGTCCTCTGTTGCTTCTGATGCAATCCTGTTGAGAAGTTGATTCTCTTGAGAAGTTTCCTTTCCCTGCTTAGGAGCATTCTCATCTAGCATGTTCCTAAGTGGTTTTTTTTCCTCCCCTGCTGATATTTCTGTGCTTCAAGTGCCTTCGGATGGATAACAGAATGTGGGACAGAGTATGGAGTCATAGGATTGTTAAGAATGGAAATGACCTGCCTTGACCAAACACCACCATGCGAATTAAACCACAGCACTAAGTGCCGTGTCCAGTTGTTTCCTGAACGCTCCCAGGATGATGACTGACTCCAGTACTTCCCTGGCCAGCCAGTTTCAATTCTTGACAATCCTTTCAGTGAAGAAATTCTTCCTGGTGTCCAGCCTGAATCTCCCAGGCACAGCTTGGGGCTGTTCCCTCTTGTCCGTGTGGCTGTTTTGGATACAAAATATTTAACGGTAGAGTGAGGGTAAAGTCAGTTCAGAGTGACTTAGAGGTGATAAATTTCCTTTTCGCTTATGAGCAGAAAGTCTTTATAGTGCTGTGTTGGTCTACAGTGGGTGCTATTGTGGCATGGCAATGCATGGCACTGGTTTTACCCCTTTGCACTGTGGGAGCTGTGAAACCCAGTTCTGTGTCTGCACTGACTTGATCCTTCACAGCTCCTACCTCTACAGCACATCTCAGTCTCATGTTTCAAACTTCTGCTTTTTCACAGAAAATCTTCTTGAATGTGGTAAGAGGGAACAGGCCTTAATTCAAATATAAGCTTTTTTCTTTGTCTCAAATGGTAGAATCTCTCTTGATGCATAATCTGCCTTTGTTCTGTCTCACTTTTGATCAGCAATTTACTGTATCAGTCTACAAGGATTTCCTGAAACTTGTTCTCAGGATAAACTTATACCTTGATTGCCAGTTGTATTCACTATTAAACTGTCTCTTCCTTTGTACCTCTGATTGTAAAATGTGTTCATCTTAGGATTGACACTATTCTTTTTTTCTTTTTTCAATGCATCTTTAGCAATGCACTGCTGTGTTTACTTCCTCATCTTCAAAACTGCTTACTTTGATTCTGTGGCATTTATCCTTGGTATTCTTCTCCGGTATCCCATTTTCAGGCTTTATTTTCCTTTCCCAGTCTATGCTACTGTAGCCAAACCTACAAAGGATCCCCCTCTCTTGTAAATCTGGCAGCTTGTGCCCTGTGAGTCTGACCAATGCCTGCACAAGACTGAAAGTCAAGAAAAGTTGTTCAGCTCTGTTATTTATATGTGTGTGCAGAAAGAAAAAAGTCAAACTGAGTCTGTGCCATGTCTTGCCACCAACGGGAACAAGGACTTAGCAGTGAAGTTTGACATGTTGTGTGTTACGGCCCAGATCCAGTTAAAAAAATAATTATGCTATGCCTTGTATGTCAGTCTGGAAATTAAAATCCTTTATCAGAAAGGTGCCACATAAAACCTCTTTGATGTCCATACAGAAGGAGTTTCTTTATTGTTTAGTGCCAAAGACAAAACCACTTAAGAATTACAGTGCTGCAGAAGGTTGGTGGTGTGTCACCCTTGACTTAGGTAATATTCTAAACTAAGCTGTGGTGCAGTGTAAATAGACATATTTTTCTGTTCTAACACTCCTTCCCCTTGTTATATGATCCCCTGTCTAGTTTATGAAACATTCGTGGAGTTGGGCAGTGGAAGAGAGGTATCCTTGTTGATAGGGGAAAATTTTTGCTCCCTGTCATTGCAAATGTTGTTTAAAGACTGCTGAGAAACCTTGTTACCATGGCAGCATTCAGATTCCAGCAGATCTTAGGTTCATCTGCACTTCACATAGAGTACACAAAAACACATGGTCATGTTTAGTGTAGTAGGTTTTCTTTGGGAATTTAATGGTTCTCTCTCTGACAGCATTTGTTTATAGCAGGAGAAAAGTGGCCTAAATTATTTTTAATTTAAATCTGTAGGTGCTAGTAATACGGAAATGTAATAACTTCCTCTTTGTTTAATGCAGACCATAGCATTTAATGATAAATTTGGTCTAAGGAGCTTTCCTTTCTCAAGGCAGATGTGCCATCATGGACTGTTCTGTGATCTAGGTCAAGCACAGATCTGTGTAGTAATCACCTCTTGTTAATTGTCTTTTGCAAAATAGACCCTTTGCAAGGCCAGGATTTAACAAGGTGCTCATCTGGGGTCTCTTGTCTTCATATTTCTTGTAAGTTATCTGGTTGGGAAAACACCCTAAAGGCAGTGCACAGAAGAGGCTGACAGGAAATACTTGAAAGTGGGCTGTGTGAAATAATGATGTGGGCTAGCACAGAGTGTGAAGGAACAGGAGACAAGCAGAAGTTGGGTTTCACAGAGGAGTAATGCTGGAGTGAGGAAAGTACAAAGTGCTTTCAGTATTGTTTGATATTGCCCTTTACTTGACCTGGTCTTTGGGGTATGTACTGTCCATAAGTTGCCTTTTGGTCACTGTGCCTTATAATTTCTGTAATGTATTTATTGTCCAGTCTCCAGAAAAGAAAGTCAGCTTTTGAGATTTTTTTTTTTTAGTTCTTTCTGAGGCAGTCAAATCAATTTTTTGAGGTTAAGAAAGAAATCTTTCAAGTTTCAAGACCAGGTGTTTGAAAGTGATGCATATGTCTCTAGTGGGAGATGAAATTTCTCTTTGAGAAATTTAAAACGTGATGTTGGGAAAAGTGCAGCTAAGCAACTGTTTTAACTCTGTTAATGGACACTAATAACTACGACAAGCAGTGTGAAAAGGGTATATTTGGCGTTTGTTTCTCATTTTGCTCAGAAGAACTGAGTGAGCAACTGTAAACCAGTTTAATACTAAATTTAGAATTCTGTAAAAACAAGGCAAAAAAGGCCAAAAGATATATTGTAGTAGCAAGAGAATTTGACAGCGAGAGAATTTGTGATGGACACTAGTACAAGTTCTTTAATGTTCACTTTTCCTTCAAGGGATGTCTTATAAAGGGATACCACATATTAGCTGTGCATAATGCGGCATGTCCTGGTCTTCTTAGTCTTCTATTTTTTATATAATTTTAGGCCTTTGTTTATAAAATTCAGGGCATGTTTATCTCTTACCTGTCAGGTTGCTTTTGTAGAAATACTATTGTGGAATGAATTTATTGGTTTTCTGAAAGCAAGTGTCTAATTTTCCTCGTAGCTCACCCTTACTACGTTGTCTTGTATATGTTTGTTTGTTTGTTTTTCAAATGCTTGTGTGTTTGGAATCATTCCTTTATTGCACTGGATAGTCCTGGAAAATTCAGGTGGTGCATAACCAGCCATTGTGGTTCTCAGCACATACCCAGTCATCTGAAAGAGTTGGTGTGTAGAGCAAAATCTTCATCCTTTGCTGCAGCGAGAGTGACTTAGAGGGTTTTCTTACAACTTTTCTGACAAGACGGGTTGGAAGAGGTGCCAAGTGATTTATCTTGTTGCAGGCAGGGTTATGAATATTAGTTTTGTAAATTTAAAATCTAAACATCGTACCCATCAATCAAGTCCATTATGCTTTGAAAATTGTGTCTCAGTGTACTGTACTGTGTCTCAGTCCTCAGGAGATCATTCAGTGCTGTGGAATCCTGATCTTTTGTTAAACAGCATGATTTGCTTAAGATCAAATAAAAGAGCATAATTTCCCTTGTATTGCTTGTGTATTCCTCTGCAGGACTCTGCTGATCTGTGGCACCAGCAGTAACTTAATAGTATGACCTAGACGAAGTAGAGTTGTCTCTGGCTTTCTTATGTCCGAAGTGTGGAGGGATTTGAGAATAATAATCACAGGCTTGGGGGAGAAAACTCTTGATTTTTACCAAAGAAAGAATGCAATACTACAGCAATGGTCACCACAGCAAGGAGGCTGTGCAGAGCATTGGTTTGCTTTGCTGGTTGCAGGCAGCATTATGGTATGCTGCACCCACCTGCCTCTGAGAAAATGCAGAATGGACAAGGGAGTTCTAGCAAAGGACTCAGCCTTTTTTGTACTAAAAACTAATGCACAGGAGAAAAGGAGATTGCTCAAATGCTGAATATGGACTTAAAGTATAAGCTGAGAAATAAAGGAAAGCTTCAAAAAGAATTTGATACAAATCTAATATTTAGGTATCCTTTCTTTTATAAATTAATGCAGGGATCTGTTGCAGTTTTTTTTTAACTTGTCATCACGTTTTTCCTTTTGGTCTCTTGTTTTTGCAGGCTGGGTTTGGCTATGGATTGCCAATTTCTCGTCTGTATGCGAGGTACTTTCAAGGTGACCTTAAACTCTACTCAATGGAAGGCGTGGGTTCAGATGCTGTTATTTATTTGAAGGTATGAATTTGACCCTTTTATACACTAGTGATGCAGTGCAAGTTGTCTTTTCACTCTTCAGCTTGTTTCCAAATTTCTTTTTGCTCTCTTTGACACTTTAACCTAAATCAGTTACATAAAATCCTAAACTCCAAGGTTATATATATTAATCTGGTACTAATACTAGTTAGTTTGCTTTGATTTTTTTTCAGTCCCTGAGTTGGATTGTTGCATTTTGTTAATCTGTCATAAGTGGTGAATCTTCCAAGAACTGTGATAAGAGATAATTTTGCTTAATGCTTTTTGATTCTAAGTTTTGGCCACAACAGAAATAAGACTATTGACCAACTCCTTACTAGTAAATATGTTCCGTTCTATGCAGTTCTTGATGCAATAGACTGTATTGATCCTGTTGTCATTTTTTGGGAGAGCCCAGGCTACTCAGGGGCTAAAGGCTGACACTGCTTAAATTCCATCAGGAAGTTAAAAAGAACAGAGTTTATAGCTGGTGTAGGTTATTGGCTTAGCACTGTCACTGTGCCTTGCTGTATATAGCAAGTGAGTTGTGGAATCCTCTGCTTCTGATGGGTTTCATCTTCTGCAAGTGTGTGTGGAGGCAAAAGGTCTGGCCTTTCTCAGAGGAAAAAGGTGGGCCAGGGGACTGAACTGGGTCAGCCCCCACAGATCAGTGTGCTGGCAGAGCCCACGTGCATTCAGGAAGGGAAGTGCTTGAGGAACTGTCTGCTCTGTGTCAGTGACAAATCTCACTAAAATGTCTTTTGACCAAAACTCTTTTTCTTGTTATCTCAGTAGACATCACTCTGTGGAAAGAAGAGAAATATTTTTCAATGCTATTACTTTCTTTTAACTTCAAATAGGACTTTGAGTATACCTAGAGCTACTAGTCACAGCTCAAGTATTTTCAAAGTAGTGCTGTGGTGTGTGAGACTGGGATAATTGCAACGCTTGTGGGGTACAAAGTTGTAACTGTACTCCCAGAGTATCACCTTGCTCTTGTATCTCCAATGATACCTAACCATTGGTTTTGTTTTTTTACAGGCCCTTTCAAGTGAATCATTTGAAAGACTTCCCGTTTTTAATAAGTCAGCATGGCGGCACTACAAGACCACACCTGAAGCAGATGACTGGAGCAATCCTAGCAGTGAACCAAGGGATGCTTCTAAATACAAAGCTAATCGATAATTTGCCACCTTTAGTCTCTGTTGGAGATGACCTCTGCATTCAGTATAAAGTCTCTGCTTTGTTCCAAAATCCTTCAAACCACAGTAGCTAATTACTTCCAAACAAAGACCTAATCAGGGCATTGAAAAATACTAAGAACAAAGTGATGATTGGGACTTAAAGGAAGGCACTGAGCACGTTTGGTATGTGAATCCTGTGTACTTCACCAGAATATGCTTGGTTGCTTCAGTCATGCATTGACAAAAGGGATCGCACTGTGATTGCACGTAGGAATACAATGTTGTAACAAAAAGATACTATTTGAAGTGGCCAATTCTTATTCCCGTGTAAGGATTGGTAAGATGTGCAGAATCCCTTAAAGTGATGAATAGTATCTTGCACAGCAATATGGTATAAGAGAAGAATTCTAATGTAGTTAAATGTGTGCTTTGAAAAATCCATTTTGTATTGCACAGTGTCACCCCTAAGAGAAAGCCCCTTTGAGCTCTTCAGATCTTATCTCTAATGAGTTTATAAATGCATAGTTCTAAAAAGGCTTGTGCAGCTTTAAACTGATGCTTTCTCCAAATTCCCAAACCCATTTGTCATGTGCATACAAAAGTTGTGTTGTTATAAGACAGTAGGACTTCCACTTCTTGGTATGCACCTCAATGATTTTGTTGGCACAGAAATGCATTTCTATGCATTTTTCCTTGTTTGAGGAAAGCACCTAAGTGTTAGATCATCTCTCCATACAAGAAATTCTGTCAATACAGGGCAGGGGGTAATTCAATTTCCTGTTTGCCTATCATTTATGGGGAATTGGGGAGTGGAGAGAAATGCTGAGAGGCCAGACAGCCAGTCATACAAATGAATTTGCCTTAAGAGTGTTGGTTGCTTGAAACCTGATTAGTTTAAAACCTGTAAATAGTTTGCAAAGTTATTTATACATTCAATGTCTGACTACAGTCTGGTAATCTGAATTTGTAGTGTATATAAAGATGTTGTACACCAGCTTTTGGAACATGTCATTGGTCTAAGTACATAAAACTGGAGATACAGTAGAAATGGGAGAGACAAAATGTGGCCGGTACCTGGTTTAAGTTAAAAAACATCAAAGATTAAAAAAATCCCAAGTATTTTCCCCATAACTTTTTCGTAAGGGTAATTTCTGATTATTAGAAAACTGTTCTTCCCAAAGTCTCTGCCAAATGCTGTTTCTGATACTATGGCCTTTCAGAAAAACCTGTGAAATTCAGAAGTTCTGGTGATACATTAGCTGTGGCAATAAAGTAGAGGAGTTGTAAGCAGCTCTGATGCACCCTCAATTTCTCTTAGGTGTTTTGATATTTTTTGGAAAGATAATAGAGATTTTAGCATGGAAGAATGAAACTTGTTTACTAAAATTGTGGGGAAACTGTCCCTTTTGTCCTCCCAATATTTATTTTTATAAAGAACTGATTTATTAGGGAAATGCTGAGGAATTCCTAGGTATTTTAAAAAAAGAAAAAGAGTCTTAGTTTGACTTAACATCAGTACTTTGCACTTCATAGCACGTTTCATTGAAGGATTATAAAGTGCTTTGAGCAATAAACTCCATAGAGCCCCATTTCTGAGGAGTCGGAAGTTCTTGCCTTGCTTGTTGCAGTGAGTTCCAGAACTCGTGTGAGCAGTGGATGAGCTCGCAAGGCTGAGGTCCCATGGGTGTTCCCACACACAGGGACTGGGATCAGGCCTGTGGGAGCACCAGGTCCTTGTCTCCGTGGGCTGCTGCTCTTCCCTGCAGATCAGGTGGCGCCAGGGCAGCTGCTGAAGGCTCTCCCCGCTGGTCAGCTGGGCAGTGCTTCCCTCAGAGCCCCCTCAGAGCCCCCTCTGCCCGCAGGCAGGAAGAGGGAGTGGGCTGATGGGGCTGTCCCGTTCCCAAAACGGACCTGGCCAGAGGATCTTGGCAGGGCATGGTGAGGGTGTGACACGTGGCCTGCAGAGCAGCAACTTCCCAGCGCTGCAGGCACTGCTGCCGAGAAGGCAGATTGCTATTCAAGCAATACAGCTGTGCTGCTGGGGTGAAACCAGGGGAATGGTTTGACTGAAACACTGGTTGCAAGTCACATCTACTGAAGTTTAGTCACTTATCTTCTGCCCCTGCCTGTAACTTGGTACTGTCTTTTAAATTATTTCAAGTTGCATATGTTTTATAGTAAATGCAGAGGAGAGTTTGCTTAAAGATAGAAATTTGTGATGAAACTAATGTTTTCTCAGTTGCATGTAGTCAGTTTTTTTCTAGAACATTACCCAAAACATTCCAAGGAATAAGGTAGTTTGCATAAGAAACTCAAGTTTCAGCTTTTGTTAGAAATTGTATTTTGAAGTAGTAAATCCTGACCTGGTTCATGTTTTTGGCTGTCTTGTTATACATGATGAGGAGAGGGAACAGAAAGAAAAGGAAGGATGCAGGCATATTGGACTTGTTTTCATGAAGTGAATGTAAGCCATGGGAGCCATGGGATGTAAACCATGGAAACTGTGAACAGTAGCTGAAGATACCGTGGAGGACGTTATGGTGTATTAGTGGTGTCACTTCTTGATCCACAAAAACAACTGGCTGGCTTTCAGGACTGGAGTTGCTCCAGTACTTAAAACCAGAACTCCCCTGAAATGACACCCATTTCCAAGAACCCTGAGCTTGTAGAAACACCTCAAAGCAGCAGGGTAGAGCGCAAGGAATGCATTTTCTTTCCATTTCCCAAGGTCTCTATGTGGGCGTTACGATGAATATGAGTGAAAAGCAACTTTTCTTCTCTCCAACCTTGTCTGGGCAGCCTGTGCTTTAGGGGCAATCCCAGGTGTGCCGTCAGTTGTTCTCCACTCATTCTCCTCATGCCCTGTCTCTACATGGGGGTATTATTCTGAAAACGGTCTTGGGAAGCAGCAGCAGACCTTCAGGTAGGAGAGGGTTTTTCAATGGCTGTGCCTGAAAAATGAGCATGGGTGGGTTTTTAATATGGCTGGTTTAACTACAGATACTAACTTTCTTCAGTTACTTCTACCTTTGATTGGAATCTCTTATAACTATGTTTTAATATCTTGGGGCTGTTAATGCCAAACTTTCTGATGATACAGAAGTGTATTTCCTTTTTATGAATTTCAGAGTTACGGCCTGCTGATGTCATTGCAACCTGCTTGTCTTGGCTTACAGGACACATAAATACAACAAAATATTTTCAGTGAAAATGTTTCTTATCTGTTGTGCTTAATGATTAACAGAAACAAACTGAACAAGAGATGTTTGCTCCTTGATTCTTCCTGAGAATTTACAAACAACTTCTGTATGTCATAGTGTAACAAATAGTTTACTTTTTTGTCCATTGTGCATGTTTCCGTTGTACGTGTCTTGAATGTAATTTTATTAATCCCCTGCCTAGTTTATAATAATAGATATAGAAGTATATCCAAATCATGTATGTATTTGTGCTCCCTGCTTTTCTAGGCTTTGTTTCGAGGCAACAAGGGGTCTTTCGGAGTCCGCATTTGATGAGAAATATTCAGAAGATACCAAAATGCTTCTTTTGCAACTCAGGTGCAGTCTTTGCCTGTGCAATTGACTGTGATGACCTAGGAGAACACAGAGAAAGTCTTTGTCCTGCTGCTTTGTCTGTGCTACCTCTTGGGCAGTGTTTAAAGCAGGTCCATTGGCACATGCTTAAAAAATATGGCTATGAATTGTAGTGTTCTTGGAAAACTCAGGCTATTTTTTGGCTATGTAAGGCTACATCTGCTGCTGCAACTGGGTAGCATTCTTTTCTTTGCCCTCAGTAGCATTTGCTTTGAAACAGCTGTTCACTTTCTCCAAGAAGTGAGCAAGAGTTATCTCTAGTGCAAGCTTCTGTTCACCTCCACCCAGTAGTATTCAGGGTGGTATCGTGACCTCATTGACATGGAAGAAGTTTCCTCCCTCCTCACCTTTAAGAGGCACCTCTAGATCCTTATGTGTGAGGTGCTGCAAAAGTGGTCAAGATTCATGAAAATAATTCTGTAGAAAACAGCTTAAATGTTTACTGTTAGTATTTATCTTGAGGATAACCATGTCCTGTTGTGCAGTGTTCCCTCTCCTTGCTTGTTTCCAGGTTGCTGTGGTTTCTGGTAGCTCTTCCTTGCTTCTTCCTGGCATACACACCTGTCTACAGATTAACATATAAATGTGTTTTTGCTGAAGTTAAGAGAATATGATGGCACACGACAGAACAATGTGTTATTGACTTCAGAGGTTGAGTTTGTTCACAAATGAGAAACATAGGTATAAATTGTGTAGTGACTTCAGGGCTGAGTCTTGCAAACACTTGCACAAGTAAACAGTGTAGGAGAGGAATGCCACTTAAATGAATCTGTTCTCAGGATCAGCACTCAGGCTGTTGATATTAATCTGAAACAATGAAGATTTCTGTAATTGAAGTGGCTTTCTAATTAAAAATAAATAAGAATTTAAAGTTCACTTGCTTTAATTGCAGTATTATGTTGCCTTAAAAGTCCTCAGAAATTAGCAGAGAGAACTTGTTTGCTTCTTAAATCTGGAGGGGTTTTCATGTAGTACTAGAAGGATTGATGAGTGTATGATAATTCTGGCGCTGTCCCCCTGGTGTCAATCACTTTATTGAGTTTTTCCTTTGAATTTAAAACTGCCAAGAGGTGTTGCACACAGTCCTTTGAAATCCATGCCCTCTGCAGATCACATCAGGCAGAGGCAGTTTCCAAGCAGTGCCCTCAGTGGTCTCGGCTCTGCAGCAGGGATTGTCCTCAGGGAGTTGCAGGCTGGCTCACCTCACGTGGAAGGTGTGCTGACCCTGCATTGGGGGTGTGATGAGTTTGTCACTTGGGTGGAAACAAAGTCCCTTTGTTCCCAAGGTCAGGTACAGGACAGCTCTTCCTGGTGAGTTGCTCTGTGTTGCACTTGGTGTCCATGAGGGAAAGTGGTCTCCTGGTGCCTTTCCTCTGAGGTCATTTGAATCTACTAAACCTGTAATGGAGGAGTGAGAAGGTAATTTTTCCTGAGATTACTTGGAGATGTTTTAAATTTATTTTTGAATCTTCTGTAACTTGGAAATGATTCTAGTCCAATGCCCTTGTATTTGACTTGTGTATACTCTTATTTTCCTTTTTCTTTCCGTAGTTGACAAATAAAATGATGTAAAAACTTCATGTTGACATTTTTAAGGGACTAGTTTGGTTTCACACAATATGGAGCTTAGTTTGTGATTTGGCAGTCCAAGGTCAATTTCTCACATGCCTACAGAGGGGCACCCTCAGAGAGCTGCACTTGGGAGCTCAAGAGTAATTTTAGCATATGAGCAGCTTTTGGGTTTGGGTTTTTTTCTGCTATATAAACCTCCCTAAAGCTAATTCTCAGATTATTCTTGACAGCCAAAATATCTGTTATAAACAGATATATAACACCCAAGGCTTCTACCTTGAAATTTCTTCAGCTTTCCATAAAGTTTTATATGCATTCATGAGTTACTCAAGAAAATGAAAAAAACCCCAAAGTTTCTTACCAAGCAATTCCAGAGCAGGAAAATGCCTGGGGACCTGTCTTGCTTGGCTCATAAGCTTTCTTATAAAGTAATAAATAAGGCTCCAGATGGCCAGAATTTTGCTAGAACTGAGATAATTTTCTTTCAGATGAAGAATTTATTTTAAAACTTCAGCTGAGAAGAAATCTGTGTGTTGTACTTTCTCACTGCTTACCATTTGCCATGATGGGGTATTCACAGGAGCTGAGTAGTTAATTAAGTAACTCAAAATTGCAAAATGTGTCAGCATGTACTGCATATTTGACAGTAGCTGCCTGTAGAAGAGAAAGCAAACAGTTGCAGCCGCAGTATAATGAAGATGTATGGCTTTAGGACACAGGCATATGTGGGAGAACAATTTGTAATGTAATAAGGGATTCTTGTTATACAATTCATGCCTTTTTTAGATGGCTGTAGACTTACTCATTACTTCAGTTTGTTGTTTTTAGTGGAAGTCTTGCGGTAGACAGTTTTTAAATGAAGTGAGACATATAAAACATTTCAGGCATGCTTGATAGGAAAAAATAAACTTTTTTTCATGTCAGATCAGTTTATATTCATTATCTAAATCAGAGGCTGTTTTTACTCTAAGCTTTTGTACCATCTCTGGGAGTTACATAGAGTGTAGTAAATAATGCCTGCTGTGTGTTGTCTCAAGAGCATCAGCCATTTAGAAATCATGTCACAGCAGTCCCAAAGTCCTTTTCCATCCTAGTGACTTGCTTAATTTTATTTCTTTGGCCTAAGCTACTCCCCTCATGTGTCTCCTAGTCCAAAGGCAGCAGGCACGTCACTGTGCTTCTACCAATGTGCAGCTGGAGCCAGCATTTGAACATTGTAAAACGATTTTGTTTTGTCTGCCACTGTGGATTCTTTTCCTGTAATTAATAAATGTGCAGGTACCTGCAAACACACTGATTTAAAAGATAATTTTCAGAAGAAAGCTTCAGTTCTGCCCATTTCAAGGTCACATGTTGACTGTTTTGGTATTGGGAAGCTTTCAGAGGTGTTTCATTAACGTGGTTGTGGAAGCTGATGCTGCATGTATCATGAGAGCTGTCCTGGTAAGCCTTGGGGTTGTGGGTGTGCATGGCTGCCCCTGAGTACCTCCCTTGCCTGATTCACTTGGCTCTTCATACTTTGGTTAATAAATCTCTTTGTAGACATGGAATGCTTGATGCAGGGTCCTTGGGGTGGTGGAGGACCCACACTCGAGGCATGGTCAGGTTTGCACCCAGGCAAAGGAACTCTGTGTGTGCCAGGTGTGAGTCACGGCTGTGTGGGAGTTTCTGTCTGTTGTTGCACTAAAGGTTAAGTTTTCCCCCCAGGGAAACAATTCTTTCCTTCTCGGTTTTCAGGTCCACGTGTCCTTTCAGTGAATGGGTGTCTATGGTCAGTGTGATGCAGCACTTGAAAACTGCCTGCATAAAACAGCTGGGTCTTGCCATGTTATAATGGACAAGGCTGCCACTTAGAAACTATTTCACAAACAGCCATTTGTGATGGGTGAAGAGGTTGGAGTTAAGCTTTATTCTGGTCTTCTGAAATGCATTGTCTTGCTGTTAGTGCTCACGTACATAATTAATCTCTTAACTTTTGGGTTCTTGGTAAACAGTTGGGTAAAACATGCAAGAAGATATCTTGGGTAGTAGTTCTCTGTGGGTGCAGTTTCATTCAGGTCACAATGGCTGGAGTCAGTTCTGCTGATGGCATGGTACCACCACCACTTACAGCATAATGGCTGGGTTTAAATTAGCTCCTGTGTCGTTTAGCTCTACGTTCTTAATGACAAATTGATTTGACGTCCCGAAGTGGAAGCTGAAAGGTGTCACAATAGAGGTGTTTGACCTCAGAGCATTATTTTTTCTTCCATTTCTCTAAAAGATACAGGCTGTGAGCTTGCTGGTGTTTTCTGACAGTTCTTCATGTTCTCTCTGTGTCTGTGATACAAGTTTGTGCTGTTGTGTCATTTGAAGAAAAGGTCCTCTTGAGGAAAAAGGAAATTGAAACAAGCCATCCAAGATCAGTGATGCTGTTTGGATTATGTTTAATTCAGAACCAGCTATTCTGGGGGCATTTCGTTAGTTCTTACACAGGATATGGCTTTATGCAGTTTTGTTTGCATGTGACATATGAATATTTAAAATGTTAGGTTTGTTCTTTTGTGGAAGAAATGCACTCATTTGAGAGGCCTTTTAGATAACCAGGAGGGAATGAGTGGAACAAATGAAAATTTTCCCTAAGGGATAGTTTCCCATTTTGTTTTGGCATTTGGCTTTTAATGACATACCATAGAAGTGCAAGCTCGGGACACTGGTAAAAATGAAGCTCATTAACTTTTAAACTGATGATATAAACTATCTTAAGTATAGCCAAGTAGCAAAGTAACTGGATCCCTACTGGTTAATGTGTTAGTTCTGAAATGAAAAAGCTGGAGCCCAGCATGGTGTGTAAAACATTAAAATAACATCCCCTGTTGGTATTCAGAGCCGGTCACTTGTAAAGAGCAGGTTATAATTAATCAGCTCTTACCAAGCAGATGATGCCTTTGCAGTTCACAGTCACTTTATTTTATGGAAAACCAGTGTTTGTTTCTAGAGAAATATGATTAGAGAATCACAGGAATACAGTAAAAAAAGTACCACAATGTGCTGAAGAGGACATAATTTATTCTATTAAAGTTGTTTCTAGAATTTGAAATATGTGTGAGACTTGATGTGCACATGCAGCCTGGTCGGTGCCACCAGGGAGGATTTTCCCTTTTGAGTGTTCCTGCTGTCATGTGCTTAAGCACGGGAATAATTGTTTTGAGATAATGGAACATTTTAGTTTTGATTAATCCAGTTAAGCCTTAAAAAATGAATTTATTGTGTTTGTGTGAAAGGCAGAACTGCCTCACCTGGCTCAGAACTTGCAGTTCCCTGTTCCTCGTTGAAGCAGAGATTGATGCTGTTGGAGAGTCTCTAAATGGGGATGGAGATCCCAGGTGTGAAAGAACTGTGTGAACTGGCCATGAATAACTGCTGGGGCAGGGGAATTCAGGTCTCGTATTTGAGGATCTGGTTGTAACATGGGAGCCTGCTGCATTCTGCAGGGAGATCGGCAAACGCGCTTGTCCTGGGAAGAACCTCGGTTGTTGCTGGAGTCCAGTCCCACATTCCCTAGTTAGCACAGTGAAAGTGCATGTCCAAAGGCTTGCAGTTATTTTTATTTCAGTCTGTATGTCTCCTCTCCCTCAGGCAGAGCCATGAGGCAGTGGCCTTGATTCCCATTTGGATTAGAAATGCTAATGCTGCCCTTCCTTACACCAGGGACGGGCTTTCCCTTTGGAAAGAAAAAAGGGCAGAAAATATCTGTGTGCTTGTGGAACACATGTTTTGTGAGGAAAGGAATCTCTTGTCAAAATCCAATCAGAAGAGGAGTTCTTAAGGTAGTTTGGTGCTTGAAAGGATCTCCATGCAAGAGGCAAAGTCCTGGCTCCATTTTCTGCCCCATTTTTAGCTCTGTTTTATGAGAATGTTACAGGTCTTCTGCACCAGATTCCAGAGAAACTGCTGCTGAATTATGTGCTGTCACACAGGAGACTCTCCCTGATGGTTTGTTACCCGTTTACAAGCAAATTTACTGTCTCATCAAACCCACCCTTCCTGCTGAGCTGACAGGCCTGGTATTGGTTCAGGGGCTGCTTTGTTCTGAGGGGTTTGCCATGAACCAAAACAAGGGTCCCCTCTGGGCGGGACTGCACAGTTTAAGATTACTCACAGGGATGTTTCTTATGGATTTCCCTAGTGGTACCAAGACACTGCTGGAAACAGTCCAAATCCATCTCAGGTTTATATCATTAATAAACCTTGGAGCATTTTGGTGTGGACTCTGTGCCATTAAATAATTTCTCTTCTGTGCTCAATGACTTTGAAATTTGCTTATTCTGTAATTAAAAATATCTTAGCTAGGAAGTCCCGAGCCTCCATTTTCTGGTTCAGCTTCTCCCTGCCTGAGGCAGGACTGTTGAATAAATAATCTTTACAGCTGCTGCAGGTACTTCTTATAGAAAGGACAAATGGGAAAGAGCAAAGCAGGAATATTTGGACATCAGACTGACTCGGCTCAAGGAAGAGTCAAGTCCAAATGCCAGTGTAAGGATTTGTCCTTATGGCTCACGTTTGCTGCTGCAGTTTTCTATCTGGCACAGCCATACATCATCTTGGCACCCATGAGAGCAACTCAGTTGCTGCTGGGGATGGTTTTCAGCAGTGGAACCTGAATGGCTACAAGACACCATCTCTTTCTTCCACTTTGAAGAATTAAAATAGTGGCTCCTGATTCCACTGCTGAGACAAAAGGGTAAAGAAGGTCTCAGACTTGCTGGTGTCCAGTGCTGCACCTTTCCAGCTGGGACAGCACTTCCCCACCTTCACCCACATTTTTCTGACTGCAAGGTAAAGGCAAGGAGAGGTGATCCTGTCTGTGCAGACAGCAGCAGAACTCAAGCAGCAGCATTTGGGCATGTTGGCAGAGCTGCTGTTGCGGCTTTGCGGGGGCATAAAGCCCTGGGGTACCAAGGACGGGGATAACAGGCACTGTGCCATCAGTGGAGTTTCCTCTGCAGGTTGTGTTCATGTGTCCAAAGATGCTGTAAAATGAAGGGGAGAGGCAGCTGTATCTGTCATACACTTTATTTTTCATGTGGAGCTTGGCTGATAAATAGGACTCAATTAAAGCAACACTTGTGAAAAGTAAAACCCAACCATGATTCAGAAGTGCAAAATTGCCTTCCATGTGTCCAGATACCATGAGGTTCTGGTTTGCTGGAGACAGCCCATGAATGTACCAGCAGGGCAAAGGCTTCAGCTTATTGATATCCTAAATGCAAACAAGACACCTGGTACAGATTATGGCTTTGTTGCTGGGTAGCCACCTGTGACCCTGAGAAACAGCTTCTGTTAGGCACAGGTCACTGGTGAGTTTTTCTCTAGTTCCCATTTACAAGTCATGGTGCTGTCTCCACTCAAACCACTGAGCAAGGGCTGCTGAACAGTAAGTGCTATGAAAGTAAAATGAACAAAAAACAACAGTAAAAGCCAAGAACAACAAATCCTTGCCCACCTCCATTGCATTTGGATGTGGCTCGTCTATCAAGAGCACCAGTAGAAGCAGGCAGTTCCTGTGGTGGAGGAGTGGCTTGTGATGGGAAGACTTAAGACTTGCAAAGGATCAGAAAAAACTAACAAGTGCATCCCAGGTATGAAATTACAGTAACAGGTTGCCTAAGGCTGAGAAAGGTCTTAATTGCATCATCCAATCAGGCACACAGCTGGCAGCAGCTGAAGCAGCTGTGGCTGTCCCTTAGCACATTCCACCCTATTTCCTGCTCACCTGTTTTTGCAGCTCTGTGAAGGAACGAACTTGACTCCAGAGGACAAAGTGTGGCACAAGATGCTGCATACTTGGTCTTGTGGTAGTCTGAGAAGTGTCTGGCAAAATGTTCCCAAAGAGAAATCAGTTACCTCATAGTAGGGGAGGAATGAAAGCTGTAGGGAATGAACAGAGTGTAGGGCTAATTTGGTGCCTGGTACCAAGGTCTGTAATTTACCTGCCCAGAAGAGTATCTGGAAAGGAGTTTACCTACCAACCAGGTCACCCAGCAAGGTAAGGACAGCAGCCTCAGGGGCACTGCTTGCAGCAAGCACAACCACCCCACACGCTCGAGCATCTTGGTCCCTCAGTTTTTTCCCCGAGAGCAAAGTGGAGCCCTCCCTACCCCGGCATTCCCTGTGCTGCCTGTTCAGGGAACCAGCAAGTGCTGACTGGTGCTGCCCACAGCAGCCGGCATGTCCTGGTGGGTTTGCAGTTCCAGGCAGCAGTGGCACAGGAGTGATTCTGCAGCTGCAGCCCCCTTCCCTGGCTGCCTGAGGCTGTGCCCAGCAGGCTGCCTGTGAGACGGGGGCAGTGGCAGCCTTTACCTGCTGGCCCAGCACCACAGCTGCTGCTGGGTTGGAGAGCCTCAAACATGCCTGTGCACTGAGGCAGATGTGCCAGGCAAGCCTGGGAGCCAAATGCCAGCAGTAGCACAGCCCCACCCCAGCGCTGGGGGCTGGGGGTTTCCTGCAGCTGTGGGGCAGCGCAGCCCCAGAGCTCAGGAATCCTGCCAGCCCCTGCAGCCACTTCAGCAGGTGCCAGCTGAGGGACTGAACATGGAGCCAGACATCAGGCAGGACTGGCTTTGCTCAGTACGAAGATCAGCATTGAGGGGAGAGCTTCACCCATGCTACCCTCTTATTTTTCTGCTTGCAGCTGTACAGGTGTCATGGATGGAGAAAGAAAATAGTTGTGCCTAATCCTGTTCAGAAAGTTTCCTTTGGTTTTTTTTCCTTTTTTTTTTCTCTGTATTAGTGTAGAGGAATAGGTTTGGGTTCCTTTGCAGGGGCAGTCCTTTGCTGGAGCAGTGTGTCTGTGAACGCATCTTGTTTAGAGTTTGATGAGAAGTTTGTTTAAGTAGCTGAGTACCATGTGACAACAACACTGTTTGCTTGTCATTTACTGATACATAGCTGGGAGCAGCAGGTTTTCCTAGGAGGCCACGTCCCAAGGCCTTGGGATCTTTTTAGAATTCACCAGTAAAAACCACCAGCATCTTCAGACTGTCTTATTCCTACACCACCACATTCCAGCTACAGCTGTGCTTTCATTTACTTTCTTGCATTCGAAGTGCAAAGCCAGGGAGCAAACCAGAAGTGATCAGGCAGCTGTTCAGGCACTAGGAACATGGAGAGTTCTGATAAAGCAAAAAGCCCGACTCTTTACATACACCCCACACAGACGCTTGGTCAACATGGATTTCCACCAGCTTGCCTGGGGAGCTCTTCATTTCAGTGCATTACTTGGGCTCTGGGGCAGATGTTATTCAAAAGGAAAAAAACCCCAACTTTAGTCCCTGTTTCTCAACAAATTTGTCGCAGCAATGCTATTCTTCACGCGTCAGAAGAGCTCAAGGTCCGCAGGGTACAACTGCATCTTCCTCCCTCTGCAGGCTGCAGCCGGTACTTCCCTGTGTGCTGGGTCCGGATCAGGAGCCAGCTGGGCTCCTGCTGCCAGCCCCCCTCGGTGCAGAGCTCCCACCGGCCTGGCCTGGAGCCGCAGTTGGAAAGCAGCAAGACAGGGTCAGGAACTTGCACATGGGTGTGTTTTTCTGTCTGTCCCCGGGGCTGTGTCTGGCAAGTGCTGCCGGCTGGGCCTCCAGCACTGCGAGGGAGTGGGGATGGGATAAGCTCTTCCTGAGACCTCCCCTGCTGTGCTCCAGTTCATTTTTGACATCTCCCAGAGCACAATCCCTGCTGTCAGAGATACCCCTGGTGTTCCTCACGCTTCTCCCCATCCAGTGGTTGAGTTCATAGCTTGTTCTTCTGTCTCATGGTTAAAAAAATATATATTTTATTTTTCATCCTCATCTCCCTCGCTCATGCTGCTGAGGGAGGCAGAGGCAGCTTTTGGAGAAGAGGGAGGGGAGGTCTTATTGATGACCCAGGGTGGAGATGGAGAACGGGATGGAGAGCGGCCTCGCGTAGGACTGCTGTTTGGGCTCTGCCGGGGAGAAAAAGCCTGGAGCATTCGGCCGCTTCGTTCCTGGAACATCTGCTTCTGCAAAAGTGAAAAGATGCTCTTTGAGTAGTGCACAGAGGGGAAGGCTGGGGGCAGGCAGGGGTTACACTGTGCCTCTCACTGGGGAGCGAGCAGGGAGCCAGAGCCCTGGAGCATGGCTGGTTTGCCTCTGCTGTGCTCATGATAACCTGGTCCGTGTATGCAAGTTTTTACCTCAGCTGGGCCACCCCCAGTGTGAGAACACTGCATGTACTGGCCCGAGCCACACGGGGGGGACTCCCTTTGTGGTTTTTGTACGCATTCATCACACTCTTGTCTCAAAAGGTCAACATTCCTGCTTCCCATGGCCTTTTCCTTCTAGAATGCTGGGAAATACCACCCCTCTCCTCCTAAGCTTCCTGGCTTTCCCAGTTTTTATTCCTCCTTCCCTTCCAAAGGGAGACAGTCTGGTCCCTGCCAAATACTGGCAGCCACTTCCCCAGCTCCCTGGAGCAGGCATGACCCAAACCCATAAATAGAGGGTGGGAATGTCAGAATTCAGGTGTCTGTTGAAAAGAGAAAACACTTGCAGGCTCTATGTTCTGCTTGGAGCTTTATTGTCACTTTTGCTTTGTAAAGCTGAGTGGAGGCCTGCCAGAGCTGGTGGAGTGGAAGAGACACCTCTGCAGTCAAGCAATCTGCTACACTAAGGCAAGTGCCTCTGCTCATTAGCAGCAATGTGGCCTTGCGTCATGCTGGGTTACGGAAGATGTGGCATGTGCTGGGCAGCTGCTGCAGGCTTCACATGGAAAATGCCAAATCCGAGTGCCCTGCTGCTCCTCCTGGGGATGGGGACCAAGAAGTCTCAACTTTGGCTGAAGTACTGGCAGTCAGGTCACAGGCGATGCTCGGCTGAAAGGAAGATCCAGCCCCAACAAAGTTACGTTACCACTCGGGTCTGAGAGGAAAATACTTGTGCAGAACATATGGGTTTGCCTGTTTGGGCAGCTGCAAATTTGATCTCAGCTAAGTTTTCATCTTTGTCCTATTCCCCTTCCCTATGCAATGACTCTGCTCTGTGCTGACCTTCCCAGCCACAGAGCAGCTGGCTGCCCATCTTGCTCTTTCTCCTCCTCTTTGAAACTCAGTATTCCCTCCCAGCAGAGAAGCAGAGGCTGGTTTCCCCCTCAGGTTTCTGGGTGTTTGCTAAATCCCAGGGCTTAAAAATCAAGCACAAATACTGAACTTAGCTGTTCTGCTGTGAGCTCCCTCTCCTAATTTACATCTTTATCCCATTTGCCTTTATTCACTTCGTTTTAGAGCCTGGATGTCACTGCAGTGCGGAATGGCAGAACAGTTTTTGCCTGGAGCTACACTTACCAAGGCTCTTGTGCATAAAACCCCATGGTATGTAACCTACCCTTGCACTACTGCTAGGTCCAAATTAGTAGAGACTTTCTAAATCTCAATAGTTAGCAGATGGTGGTTGCTCCTGATAAATGGTGCCAGGAAGCATTCAGAGGGGGGAGGATTTCTGCAGCTGAGAGCTGCAAGGATGGCACCAGGGCTGGCAAAGCCCCAGAGCCTGTTTGCAATTCAGTGGTAGGGGTGCAATATTTCTCTGTAGATCACAGAAATGTGAGCTTCTGTGAGCTTGTTTTACCCTCTCACTGAAGATAATCCCAAAAATTACAAAAAAACCCCATGTTTGATACGAAATATCTTTTTCCTGGCATATCAAAATACTTTAACTTCCTTCTGTCACTTCAAACAACTCAGTGGCACAGTGGTGCTTCATGGCGGTGTGGTACCAGTGCTGGGGGACATCCAAGTGTCCCAGCTTGGCTTGGCCTGCACCATCCCATGTGGCACGGGGTACTTGACTGTACCTTAGTCACAGGGATGGAAAGGGGAATCCCACCTTCCTGCTAAGTCCCTCAGCCAGGCTGTAGGACACCTGCTTCCCAGGTCTTCAGTGAAGAGTTTGTTGCTTGAACAAGCTGATGCACTCACACCTTCAGCAGGGCAAGTGCCCAGCCCCTCCACGTTGCTTCCTGCACTAGTGCTGGAACCACCAGCTGCTGGCTCAAACAACAGCTCTGCAGGAGGAGGAGGTGATGTCATTCACCTGCCTCACAACACCTCTTTCTCTCCAGCTGTGCCCCAGCAGGGTCAGTAAGCCATGCCCTTTGCAGGCAAGAAGCTCCTTGGGCTGATGAAGTAGAACAATTGTTAATGGCTTCCTTGGAGTGCTGGAGGGTTAGACAAGGCTGGATGCACTGCGGACCTTTGCCAGAGGTAAGGAAATAATTTCAAAGCCTTGATTCAACCAAGTTCATGTACACCCAACCAGTTTAGCGTTTGTTTTTGGCAAACTCGCTACTGGGAAAAAAATATTTTGCCAGTTTCTGAATTTTATTGCCTGTGTGTTGTGCCTCTACAAAGCAAGTGCCAGCTGGGTGTTAGAGAAGGCTTCTGCTGTTGAGCTGCTGATCGTTCCAAGGCCATTTTAGGTCCAGGCTGCAGACAGGTGGTGTGGCCTAAACACCATCCCCAGGTTCTAGTTGCAACTTGTTGTATCTGAGACCCTGCTGATGTCTGAGGCAATGCAGCTGTTTGGAAGGCAACCTTCCCCAAGTGCCCCTGTGTGCTGAGCAGGGGGAAGCCAGCCCCTTGAAGGGACACCTCATCTGAAGGGACACAGATGAGGGAGACTTGCATAAAAACCCTGCCCTGTGAGCTGTGCTTTCTCTCCACTGACCTCAGTTGTCGGTGCCTGCTTGTACATGTCTGAGAGGAGGTGGAATGGATACCTGCACCCTGGAGTGGTGTCTCTGCCATTAGGCCTTGCGTGCCAGCCTGCGTGGTGGTCCTGTCTCACATCACAGAAAAGTTTCATGCCACATTAATCATTGTTTCTGACCCCTCTGTGACTCTCTTGCAGAAAACATACACCCAGGGGATTGCACAGGTGGGCAAAATTGCCATTGAATTACAGACATCTAGACATTTGAAAACTGACATTTTGACCTCTTTCACAAATGGGTATTTTTTTTGTGGGTTACATGGCCCTTACTTTTAGAAAATTGATGCTAGCATAAAGTATATTATAATAATTAGTTGTGAAATAATAATAGCATATTAATGGCATGCAAATTACTGATCTAGAAATCCAGCATGCCCATAACGATTCCTGTACTTTTAATGTCAACATTAAAAGCAACATCTAACTAACAGTGATAAGGCAAATTAACATTAATAACAGTTTTGACACTAATAGTAAGTTATCATTATTTTAGAAGTCTTTCCTGTTGCCAAGGCTAAAACTGATTTTTAAAAAGCTACACCACGTCTCAGCTTGCTGTTACTGATGCTTTTCCTACAACACTGTGAAGAGATTTCACTCCTCTTGTTCTTAGCAACGGTCCCTGTGATTACACCAGACTTCCTACTCTGTGGTCAAACACTTACTCAGAAGACAAGAGTTTCTAGATTTTAAAAGACCTTTGCAGAGCACCTTTTCCTTAAATGAATTTGGTAAAATAGTTTATCAGCAAAAGTTTTTAAAAATGCCATTTGCGTGCAGTGTTGAGTGGGCAGAGCCAGGAAATGGAGTCAATGCTTTTGAATTAGTTTCCTCTCTCTGCACAGCTAAACTCATCTCACCTCCTGTGGAGTTCACATGCTCTGTTAGCATTAGCTTTAGTTGTTCAGCACCTATGGCCACAGGACCATCCCACAAGGGGAATACACACCAAGCTCTAGGGGCAGCAACTCACAGAGGAAGTTTCATGTGGATGTGGACAAGGCAGGAAACATGGGCATTTCATCAGAAGAGTTACCTTCTTTCCCTCCCCCAGGAACATGACAGTGTCCATGAACAAACTGTTAAATAAGCTCATTGTTCATGTGGCTGGGGCCTGTGTTGTTCAGTGATCACTGCCTTTGCATGGAGAGAAGTAGCTGTAAGATGAGAAAGTCTCTGCTCTAAAGCCTTCAAAGCCTAATTTTAGGTTTTTCTCAACTAAGTGGTAATCAACACGGCAAGTCAGTGCAAAGATGAGAACTCCAGTAACAGGCAGGTACTGCATGACTTGGTGGCACTGAGTTGTGACACAGAGTTGATGTGAGCTACTTAATTCACAAAAGCTCTTTGACTCTTCCAATGTGTTTGTTTACAAACAAAAACTCTGCTGAATTCCTTCCAACAGAAGGTGCCTTTTTCACTCACAGTTTGCAACCAGAGCAGCATGTCTGAGATGGTGCCTGCACTGGAGGGTATGGGATTTCATCCTAACGCAGATAAATTCTACATTCAAATTAAGCTTTCTTACTAGTTTCAATGCAGTAAAGCAAAGTCATACAAGAAAACAAAGCTTCTTGAGGTCTGGCAAGCTATCAGAACTGACAGATGGGGGCCAGGACTCTTTTGCGGCTCTCAAGTGCCACCAACTCACCACTCAGTGCATGAGTTTGGTTTGAGAAGGTTTCTCCCCAGAAAGATGTTGCAGATTCTCAACTGCCTGTCCAAAGCACTTGGGGACCTTTAGTAAATGGCTCTGTGAAGCCAGCACATACCAAGCAGAGCTTTGCAAATGCTTCAGTCCCACCTGAGCCTTCCGTGCTGTCAGTTAGATGAGCCTGAACTTGACATGTAAAATAATTTCTTAGAACTTTGTATCAGTAGTTTTTGAAATTAGAAAATTATAATCTTCTACTGCTGAATACAGAGCGTGAAGAGAACTACTGAAAACCTTTTCAATGGTCCTGTTTTCCCTCACTACCTCCAGTGTATATCCCTGATGTCAGAGTGGTTGCATTTAATGCTAACAGGGCCAACAGACTGTACTGGCCTCTTCGCTTGTGTGGTGCTGTGATGCAGCTCTGCTGAATGCAGTATCATGTTCAGCATCACACCTTCACAAAATACAGATCTTATCCCAAACAAGCAACAGCCAGAAGCAGCAAATCCTTCTGTTGCAGTATTGGTATGCATTAATGGCTTCAGCAGCCAGGTTTGGCATTATCCTGCCATGCTGGCTTTCGAGACTAAGAGTGCAGCAAAAGTATCTGCTCTTGACCTGTGGTAGAGAGAAGAAATAAAAACACTCAGACTTCCTGGGATGGCAGAATACCTACCCAAGCTCCGTCAGGTCCAAACAGCTCTAAAAAGTTGCCAATAAATTCCCTGGACTTTTCTTCCCATTTCTGAATGAGGTCATGGCTCTTCTCTTCCACCTTGTAAACAAATTCTTTTGACTTTTCCTCCACATTCTTGACTTTCTCTTTCATTCTGTCCACTTGGTTTTGAAAGCGATATTTCTTCTCCTGTTTTAAAAGTGTGGTCAGAGATTAATAAAAAACTTGGAAATAACCAGCCACAAAGAGTTGAGAAGAAGAAAAAAAATTGCATTAATGCATCCTAATACATATGGCCTTGATTAGCTATTCCCACATTATTTTTATAAATGCAAGTTTAATGTTTGTGGAATGAAGTTCAGAAGGTACCTATTGAAAAAAACTTCTTGTGTGACTACTGTGTTTAATCCACTACATTCATCTTTCTGTATTTTCAAACTGAGTGCACTTTGAAAATGATATCAATCTTGTGAAGGATACGAGTGAGAAATTAACAGCTCAAACTTAACAGGAGGCAAAAGGAAAATCTCCTTGTGGTTCCTAGCAAATGCTGCTGACTTGCCAGTCTGGATGTTAGCTTGGACCAAAATGTCACTTTGGGTGGATTTCTGCAGAGCAGAAGGAAAACTCTCATCAACTCTGAGCCTGGCTAATACCGGAGCTTCTGGCTGCACCACAAATGTGTGTAGGCCAGTGGCTTGTGGCCAGGAAACTTCACAGAGAAGAGAGCAGCTCCTAATTGCTAAGTCACACAGAAAAGGAGAGACACAGAAGATAACAGAGCTCCTGGCAAAAGCTTCTGAAATACTTCAGGATTAAAGGGCTTTTGTCTTGAAATGCTTGTGTGCACCACAAATTTTTGGTACAAGCAGATAAGCAAGGCTGTGCTCTTGAAGGTGTGGTGGTCTGTGTAGAAGTACAGATCACTGTTGGCTTTTAATTCTCTGTTAACTCCATTTAATGGCCACTTGAATTTACTTTAAAAACAAGCACTGAATTGGGGTTTATTCTAGCTCACAAATCACTAAAAGAACTGTCTTTGCAGGCCACAAGCACAAACAAAATCCCCAAGGTCCAAAGAAACCCAACTCACTCTGCACCTAAAAGGTGATCAGCCCTTCCTTTAATGAGGAAACCAGTGCTCTTCTGCCTTGTGAAATCATGGGAATTTAATTTTGAAACATAGTCTCTAGTGCAAATCAGTATTTCTGCATTTAAATTACTGCAAGCTAAACAATCAGCTGTCAGGAGGTTCTTCAGGAGACATCAGTGTCTGAGATGGGGGGAAGCATAACTTACGCAACAGTATCTTAACCTCAGAGCTGCTAAAGAATAAATTTGAGAACCTCCAAGGCATCCAGCATGCCTTATTTTAATGGATATTTGCAATAGTGATCCTTCTGGATGGAGTACTTACAAGCAGGAGTTCTTAAAGGTGTAGAAGACTTTTAAAAAAAGCACAGTGAAATAAATATTTATGTCCTGTATCTGGGGTTTATCTGCCAGACTTCAAAATAAGAAACACATAAACTGAACTCTAATGAAATGACACAATTCAGTCCTTCACAAGGGGGTTTCCAAGTTCCAGGGAGGGAGGTGAGAAATCCTGCTGTGAGCCCTCTCAGTCACAAGGGAGATTTCAGTTATGTGGGTTATTTTGAGGTTTTAAGTCAAGACTTGAAACAGAAAATGAAGGAAGGTAAAGTCTAATTTCTGTAAAGTGTTTACTTCTCATTGGAGGGGCAGGTCTGTATGTGGAAGATGAATAATCTGAGCCATCCTTTCACATGGTGCTCTTGCCATTGTGGCTTCTGAGCTCTACAGCAGCATCATTTATGCACCAGCTTCCTAGAATACTTCCTTGTCTTTTGAAAACCATTTTAGCTTTCCCTAGAAATCTCACTGCTCTGTGATTCGTTTTGTTAGGGGTTTTTTTGCGTTTTTTTGTTTTGTTGGTTTTTTTAATCCTATCACATTTTAGAGAAACTTTGGATCTCAAAATCCATGTTCTCTGGGCTGCCTTCTTGGAATAGGAATAAGGAAAGAAATCATGTGTTGGGTGAGTGGTTGAGCAGCCTCTGTTGGGAGGGTGGGCTCCTTCCTAGTGTGCTATTGTCACCTACAGCTCAAGGAGGAAGGGGGAGCAGCAGCTTTGTTAAAAGCATAAGATGGAAATGAAGCTGCTAATTAATAGGAGCAATTAAAACTACCCTCAGCTTACCAGTTTCTTTTAAATTAAGTTCTTTCCAGCTATTTTAAAAGCAGCAGGAGGAAGATATAATTTCTTAACCTTTACTTTACATTCAGGATGCTAGGAGAGAGTGTTTGAGGAGCAAATGCAGATCAATGTACTCACATTTATAAAACTGACATTCAGCTCTTTGGCGGTGTATCCTCGCTGGAGGTTGCGCCGGGCGTACACGTCGTAGTCCCGGACGATCCGTGTGATGATATCCGATGTGGAGATACCTTCGGTTCTCTGCGTAGGTACAAACATTCCTGAGCAAAGTGGGAAAAGAAAGCCTGCTGATAAAGCTTGGCAGGGCCAGGCACTGCAGCAGATAGCTGAGGATAAACACAAAAATGCCTGAGCAAAGGTAAGAAGCTTGCAATTCTGCCTTATTCCTAGTTCTCTCCTGTTGTTTCTGTGTGAGTTTGGAGAAGGCAAGGTTGCTATACTATTCATTTTTTCTCAAGTCTTTAGAAAGATGAAAAATTGCCCTCTGTACAGTGTCAGCTGTGATGTGGAAGTTATTAGACTGGCAGGGGCTCCCAAGACAGGAAGGCCAAGCTTCACAGCTATGGCAATTCACCAAGCAGTTCTTTCCATAAGCACAGCCCTTGTTTAATGTTATACAAAGGAGCAGGGAGGTTTGCTGCTCTCCTTTATTTCCACTCCCGTGCTGCACCATCTGACAGTTTTGTTCTGCTGAGTAGAACAGACCAGTGTCTGGCCTTGGCCAAAGACAGGAAAAAGATGCATTACAGTAACTGGAAAACACCCTGGAGGTTCCAGTAGTTTATAAAAGGAAGATTAAGTGTAATGGTAGTGTTTCATGTCCACCCAGCCATGTCAGTGGCTGCATAACCATCCTCCCTGCTCTGACAAATCAGTCCCCAAGACAACTGGCCATTTATCAATACTGCTTGTATTTTCCTCAACTCAACTGAGATATATGTCACTTTATAATTGCTCCTCACCAAGGCAGGAGCACCTGAACAGTTAATGCAATTCACAAATGCAATAGTAGCAGAGTGCTGGCACACCTTAGTTTAGTACTTATTTAGGGCTACAAAAAAATTACCACTATCACTTATATGGAATTGCAACATGAAGCTGCTGATGAAAGAGAGAGGGAGGGAGAAGACTGGAGATGGTTTGGGGAAAAAAAAGGTAGTGCTTTGTCTTAAAACGCTGTTATAGCTCCTGGCAAATTAATCCTCACCTGTTCACTTGAAGTAAGCAGGCACTGGTAGCTAATTTTACAGGATCAGAAAAAGACTCAGAAGGAATCAAGACGCTTAGCAGCCTCTTGGGACTAAATGCTATGTGATATTTTTTCTTTCTGATCTCTAATTAATACCCTGCTAAAAAAATAGACTACTTTAATCATGAGCAGACATGTTTCCCTGATCACTTCTTTTCAGGCTTGCAGCAGTCACTCAGGAAACTATTTTTGGAAGCAGTGAAACCCACTTTGAGACAGAAACCTTTATAGATAGGAGTTACAAGAATACATAAACAAAATCCAAACCCCACCTTTGTTAAGCTGAAAGTGGAACTGTAGGTGAACATTACCCTTAGTCACTGACTTTGCTTTCGTATGCTTCATGTGTTGGACTGATCCATCTTTTCCAAGCTAATTTTTCACAGATGTGCAGAGGTTTAGTCAGTGCACTGTTACCCAACTCACTGTTGCCCATTTGCCCTCCCACCCACTGAAGGCAGTGGGGAATTGGGAGCCCATGAAAATCTACCCAAGGAGCTCCATGGTTCCATCTGCTTTTCTGCTCTCCAACAACCTGATGTGGGATAATGGGAGTATTAGAACTACGGAAAAATGTGCAAATGCATCAACAGCACTGGTCTATTTAAAATATAACCTCCAGGAGAAAGGAGAAATTCATTATTGTAATAATGCTGCTCTGGAGCGTTAGGGACTATTACAGCACTAGATCTCAAAACTCATCACAAATAAGTTAAAACTATTCCCAATTTATATGTAGCAAAATTCAGCCATACAAGACTCAAGATGCTTCTCTGGTATCTCGTAGTGACAGACACAACAGATCACAAGTCCCTGAAGCTGCAAGTCTGTACTCTCTTCTGCAAAGTTTGAGTTTTTCACTGGGTCGTGTGTGCACCACGCCTGTGCCCAATGACAGCATAGAAGGGTGTGCCAGGTTTGGGCACCCTCACACCCAGTCTGGTAATGATCCAGTAACACCAAGAGCTCCTGTCATGTTGTCCTGTGCACTAAGCACCTTACAGAAGAAAAGCAAAATAGCTGCCTGTCCAGCATGTGTGCAGTATGTCCCTTGGTGAGCCATTCTTACCAGAGGGGCCTTTTTTCACTGCCTACTGAAGGAAAGATAGCATTGGCTCTGAAACTATAGAACAGTCGTTCCCAAAGGAGGGTTGTAAGTCTGATACCACAGGGAGATTCACAAGTGGAAAAAGATCAAGAACTGCTGCTATAAAAAGCTTATTCCTTCAGCTCAGGTCAATACCTGGTCTATAGCTGTCATTGTATAGCTTAGGAAGGTCACTTTGCATGACACATTACCATCAAGCAGATGTCTCTGGAATTTTTTCAAGCCTCCAATACACAGGTTTATACAGAACAGAAAGAGGCTTGATTTGCCAGGGTTCAAAGCAGCACCTCCAGTGAGCAGGAGAAGAAGGATGTGATTTGTTCCTCCTCCTGTTCAGTGTGTTAGGATAGCTACTGCTGGCAAACAATGGCTTAACGTTAGCTCCTAAAATCTAATTCATCTTCCTTGAACCAAAGAGATACAACTCCTAATGAGTTCAGCATCTTCATGTTCAATGTAATATGGTAGTCAACCAAACAGCTAAATAGTCATGGCAAATTAATGTGATACTGATTTAAACCCTCTGCCAGTGTAATGAAAAGGACCCTCAGTGCAAGTGGATCCTAATGGCTCCTGAAGGTTGCCTTTGCTTGCCCATATTCAGGACTGGGATGTGTCAAGGAGCCACCAGTTTGTGGTTATCAAAAACTGACTAAAGTTGCTGGGCTGCTGTGGGAACTAAACTCATTTTCATCCAAAAGTCTCAGTCAACCACCACGAAATTGTTTTAAAAAGCACAGATGGGACTATTTTGTGCTAGATCTGAATAGTTTCCTTGGGATTATGGCAGGAATTCATCCAAGGATGTCCTTTGAGGTTTTTTCAAAGTGAATCTTTCTGCTCAAGTCAGCAGTACCTACCATTAGGGTGTAAGACAATATGATGTTATCTCTACTGCTTCTCTCCCAGCAGTTGTGGTTAAAAGACAGTAAAAGAATTTGAGCTGAGGCTGAAAAGAAAGGTGTTAAGAATGTAAAGTTGCCCTTACCTGCCTCTTTTATGTGTTTGTATACATCATCCGATCCAGCGGAAGAGTAAGGGATGTCATCATGTGCTACGAAATCAATCTGCCAGTGAACAGAAGAATAACCACATCGCACCGTCACCAAATGTTGGTTCACTGGGGGATTGTTATCAAGAGTTATCTCTTTTCTTGGCTTCAGCTAACTTGCTTTTGACATTCTCATCCTGAAGCCATCACCAAGTACACTGTACTAGATTTGGGCCTGCAACTGCTGAGTTGTATGATCAATTATGAAAAAACAGAAACCTCTCCAAAAGCACTGCCACTACCATGTCACTGACTGGCTCAGTGTGATATGCAGTACAAAACCCAAGACACATACTCCTGCTTTTATTTCTATTGCAGAAGCAAGTGGTGAAGCCTTGGCTTTCAAAACCATGGAGGCAGGATAATCGATTTTGGATCCTTAGGGCTGGGCATATATTCATGTATACCTAGGACTTTCATGCTGTCATTTTGTCACCCACTGATGTGGACACTAAAATACATCCCAGTTAATTATGCCTTTGTTAAGATTCATACATGTTGCAAGGCAATCAATAGCATGTTAAACACTCTATCCTGCCATTGAGAGGGCACGTGGTATTTTCACATATTGTACCTGTTGCCATTAATAAGAAACATGCCTTTAATTCAGGACTTCAGTCACTAGGTGACAACTTTCCTGGTTCAACATCTCCTTTTCTGAAAGTCAGTTTATCGGTAATTTTTCAGTGTTATTTTATCCTTCAAAAATCCCAGTAGAGAAATCATCTCAGCATACTGAGAAAAAAAGGCAAAATAAATATAACATTTTTTGACAGAGATGGAGGCAAGGAATGCTATGTACCTAATTTCAGTGACTGGAATTAACTGAATTAAGTAATTTGCTCCACCTAATAGAATTTCAGACTCGCTTATTCTCAACTGTCAGTCTACAAAGGGGAAGGGAGAGATAAGGGGAGAAATGTACCTTATGTTTTTCAAGAAACTCAGGTGTCAGTGTCCAGGGTGCATCTCTGATGACCTCATCCACGTAACGACAGTGTCTGAGGGCTTCATATCGCTCCGTTTCATTCATCACAGTGAAGCCTTTGAATTTATGAGTTAAATCATCACTGCAAACTAAAATATAGACGGATGAGCAAAATGGCTCCACATTCAGTAAAATTAGCATGACCAGGAGTTGATTACTCCTAGATAAATCCACTAAGCACTTAATTATTAGCTTAGCAATTTTTGGGGTGTTCCAGGGCATCTAAGAGTTCTGCTTGGAGTTGGCAGATACAACTGTGTAATAATGAGAGAACCTTCTCTTTCTGGAGCTGCAGCCAGAGGCCAAGTAGGATATTGCAGGACATCTCAGGTGGTATCCTTTACACGCTAAGGTAAACCCCACTCTAAGTGGGGATTTCATGAGCTATGATATTTCAGGGGTGATGGCCAATGCTTTGAAACCAGTCAAAGAACACAGCGGGGACAATCACAGAGTGCTCACTATCTTCAGGTATCACAAAACGGTTGAGGCAGGAAGACCACTCGACATCACCTAATCCAAACCCCCTCCTCCCAGCAGAGTCAACTACAGGTTGCTCAGGGCCATGTCCAGTTGGGTTTCCAAAGAGAGAGACCCCTCAGCCTCTCTGGGCCTCCTCTTCCAGCTATTTATTTTTATGTAAACAACACTCTAAAAGGTGAATTTGCCAACAAAGCTCAAAATCACAGTGGGACAGTTTCTCATTAAATAAACCCTGATGGAAAACAACTCATAGAAGACTTCATAGGAATCTGTCTCTGATCTTAGCTTTGAGTTCAGCAGGTTTCACAGAAAGGGAAGTACATTGTTTGTGCCATGTTCAAATGGGAAGTTGCAGAAGGAGGCCCCAAGGAAAGGACTGGGAGAAGCCATGTGCTCTAGTGAAATGAGCAGAGTTAAAGGTCTAGAAATCCTGCATCTTTAACTCTGGATGTACCAATACTTTTGTCACAATGCTTTTAAAATGAGGGGCAGCAACACCCACATTACCAGAGGACTGTAAAAGTTAGGTATTATCTTTCTACCCACATGATGTTGTGTAAAAACAGGTGACCTTCTCCACAACCATCTCTGTCCAACATTATAGCTACAAGAGTCATTTGACACCCCACATGGAATAATGTGATACCCATTTATAGCTGGGTTGCCAGTGGTTGTCCTTTACCACAGGTCAAACCTGTGCCTTTGGATCTCATTTGTCTGTAAATGTACTTGACAAATGATAAGTGCAGCATTACTAGTGCTGCAGTGAAGTGTGAGAGTAGCCCTACAGCTGCTGCTTCTTTCTAATTTGAAAACACCAACCTATCAGGCAAGCCGCTGGCAAAGATGCAGTCTTTTTTGAGATCTGAAATGGATGTTCTTGCTGTGATGGTCATTAAGGACTCTTAAAGTAGGAAAAATGTAGAAAGGCTTAGATAGCCCTGAAGCTTGTGCAAAATTCAAAGCCAGATAATAACATACGTATGAATTTCAGCAAGCAAAATGCTACTCTATCCTATTATGTCAGTTTTGATGCCTGCTGACAAGAAATTTAATGGTGATCAAAGCATTTTCAGTAGAAAGATACCTTCAGAGACTGTATTTGTATTTATTTACAGCCTTTACGACATCTTTAGGCTACCCTCTCCTGGAAGAAAAGGTGTACCAAAATTATTGGAAAACAGTAATTTTTGCTTGAATTCTGAAGAAAGGTTTGATTTTATTTTCTGGTTACTATTTGTTCATGTACAATGCAGACACAGTATCTTTCTCTGTACTTCTTTTGAATCTGTCATCCTGTTCTAATGACTGATTTGGGAAGGTATAAATGTCTATTTTAAAAAGAAAAGTGATCTTAGGTCCAAATAATTGTCTTTACAACAAGAAATAGAAGGGGTTGGTTGTGATGCCCACAAAGACATATGACACCAGTGCTTTTGCAGCACAAATTGTATGTGGGTGTGGGAAGGTGCCCATTTTTTAAACATGCTAACACACAGTACCTTGCTGGGAGAAGGTGCTGATGAGTGCTGGCTGCTTTGTCCTTCACTCCAAAAATAAGGGCAAAGTGAAGCTATGCCATGAATTTCAAAGGAGCCAGGCTTTTGCCCCAAAGCTCCTCCCTTTATCTGGGGCAACCCCTAATCCTTTAAAAATTACAACAAAATGTACATAACTTGCATTTTTTTAAAATCTCAGTCTTACACCTCCACTTGCTTCTTCTGCAAGTTGTCTGGCTCAGCAGGAAATCAGAGAATCCTTAATTTTTCCTTCCTAACAAAGGGACTTGTCCTTTACCTCACAGGAAGCTCCACGGGAACTGCCACAATTCATAAACTTGAGTAAAACCAAAAAACGTGTTCACAATAAGATTTTGTTTTTCCTCTGTGTCTTTTTTCCCCCCTTTCTACTGTTTGGGACAAATATGCAAAACAATGCACCTAATGGTGTCTGAAGGTTGCATTCATGTTCACTGTAAAGCATTTGAGCAGCTGAATGAAGGTTGCTGTGAAAAGTTTCTGCAAGGAGTATCTCAGTCCTGGAGATGCAAGGAAAATGGAACCAAACTGCACATTTATGAGGCTTCATGAGAGTACGGCTTGCACAGCCAACTAAGCAGGAAAAAACCACCCTCCAGTGACTCCTCAGGCACAGGCCAACTGCTGAACAGCTGGTAGCCAGGCACACATTGAGAAAAGAAGATATTCATGGCAAAAAAAAAAAAAAAATTAAGAAAGTAACCTGCCCAAGGACTCCTGTGAACTGAAATCACATTTCACTCATGACCTACATTTGGGTCTTCAATGACAATGGGCCAGACTTAGATTGTGTGATGATGCTGAAGGCTGGGTCTGGACCTGGCAGGCAGAGGTCATGGGATGTGCCTGGCTGGCAAAGGGACCAATGAGCTAGAAATAAATAATGGTTGTTCTCATTCATTCATCTCCATGTTTGAACAATTTTGAGCAAATAACTGAAAAAGGTAAATTATTCATATGGAGCTATTTTAAGCTCAGAGCCATGCAGGCACCTGCTTTAACTAGAATGGGAATTGTGCCTGTGCTGCTGAGGGCAGAATTTGACTTTTACTTTAATTGATGCAATTGTAAGATGTAATTCAAGGCAAACCACCTATAGAAAGCCCCTGAGTGAAAGTAGCATTCAAGTCATAGTGTATAAACAGCTGGTGGTGGGAGCACAGCAATAACTCTCTGATAGTGAAGCACAGAAGCAAAAATCCAGTGCAATAAATAACTCTGATCTTACCTCCTACTAATAAGTAGCTATTTGGGAATAGAGTTTTGGCTTGCATAAGAGCTCTAGCATGGCCAGCGTGGAAGAGGTCAAATATCCCATCTGCATACACTCTGACTGGTCTGTCAGCTGTGGATAAAGAAACACAAGACTGATTTTTCAGACCCCCAAACAAGTTGCACTTAATTCTACTGGATGGCTTTTTGTTCCCAGATCAGATGATTGCAGAGATTTACCACAGTTCTTATATTCAAAAGCACCACAGGCAAACTTGCAGTGTTTGATACTGCACATTACTTGTTCTTTGTACTCTCTGCGGTTTTCTCTCAGACTTACCCTATTTATTATCATCCATCATCCCCATATTCTAATTTAGCAAAAATGTCATCTTCCTGCCTCATTCGGCGTTCCACCATATGTCTTGTTCTTTTCTCTCTGCCTTTCTAATCAGTTATGCCTTATGGATTTTTTCCCATCATCTCCCTTTCCCTCCCCTCTTGCCTGGACTTGCTTTTTTCCACAGCTTACTGCTGCAAAAATGTATTGCATACCTCTTCTACGCAAATCTTCACTTCCCTTTTCCCGGACTTTCCCCAAGTTCTTCTTTCTAATGAGCCTATGACTTCTTTTTCTCCTGCTATCACCCTTGTAACTCTTTCAGTACAGCACCTTCAGCAGCAGCCTCCAGATTGAAAAAGGACTTGCTTTCTCAAATTACATGCTTTGCCACCTCCAAGCAAAAGCACAGTGGAGATGAAAGCAACAGAGCTCCAACCTCCATGGACTGTGTTTCAGAGACAGCAGAGAGATGTCTCTGTAGTCAGGACATCCAAGGGTCCATGGGAGAACACTGTTCCTTGCAGAACTGACTGGAAAGCTGCAGCTTGCTCCTATAATGTGTACATACTTTAAAAGCTTATTTTAAATAAATAAAGTAAGTAAACAAAGGCTTTAAAAAAATAATCTCTTGAAAAAGGGTGGGCCGAAGGATGCATTTAGGGCTTTATGTGAAATCATCCTGCTTCCCCAGCCCAATCACAAATGCCCAGATAAAGAAACTGGCAAATAACCTTTAAGGCCACTGAAGGTCTGATGTGATCAACAGGAACATTAGTGAAAGAAGAGTTTTCCAGCATACAGAGGCAGTACAAGATGAGAATCCAGAAGGTAGCTACTACATAACACAATTTTCAGGCTGGCTGGAGTGGGCTGGTAAGGCAGCCTTCCAACCAACATCCACAAAAACATCAAACTCTAACTTGAAATGTTTTCTCTTGTTTCTCTAACAGAATATCATGGCTCTGTAGCTGCTGGTTTCTTCTCCATTATTTGATAGCACCAGACATCAGGCCTTTGCTTTTGAAAAGAAGGCACAAATAAGCATTAATTGATGTTTGCATGGAAGAATCAGTGCTTTGGGAATGCCCATGATCCTGTGGACATAGCTCTCTCCCCATACCTGGTGTTCCCAGGCGGGCTTGTGCAATGGTTAACTTCTCATGCGGGGCTTGGCACTGACAGCTTGTTTCATCTGCAAATGGAGCAGGTGCCGTCAGAGTCTGGAAGAAGGAAAAAACACAAAGAAAGTAAATTTATTTTCACCACCAAGTAGTTATAAAATAACCATTTAACTGTGGCAGAATGCTGTAACCAGACTTCATGCTGGTTTGCTCTCTAGGGATTTTTGGTCACCCCTGAGCATGCACAATTCACACAAGGTAAAATGGTGAGGAAAATAAAGCTTTTCAAACATGTCACGTGACTGAATTCTTTGTCTCTGTTAGAGAAGCTTGGTCATCTTTGAGGTGGATGAAGGCACACAATTTTTCTGTTTGCAGAACAAAGTCAGGCTGGATTGTGTGAGCAGCTTAACCCTTCTCAGTGACTCCAAAGGCCCAAGATGAAAAATATATTTTGTTACCTGTAAGTAACTGCTGGAAAAACTAACTGGGACTTAGAAAGCTGCAAATGAGCCACCTCTTAACAAGCACCCTTTCCTGCCACTGGCATCCCTACAGATAATTGGGAGTAGAGGTTGTTTTGTTGTGGTTTTAATCAGAATCTCCTATAATTTTGAGAAGCCATTCAAAATAAAGGCAAGGATACAACCTTAAGTCCCATTTAACAAGAGCTGACTGAGCTGCAACTCCTTTTGGTCTGACACATTCTGTAATAGTACTGAAATACTCTGTGATCAGAACACCACAAGGGTACTTGCTCTGAGGAGCTTATAATCTAAAGATATATGAGACAGAGTGAGGATGTGTGAAGACTGACGTGGCATTATCTGTTAGGAAACTTGATTACTGAAATTGTTTTTTCTGCTCATGCCTATGTAGGAAGTTATCAGCCATCAGACCCTTGGATATTTATTATCTGCCATATGGTCTGATATGAAAAAACCACACTTCTACAGCTTTTGGCTTGAAATCTTTATGAAAACATAGCTGAGTTTTGGTTTGCTTTGTTTTTCAGATGAGGTGGTGGTTGAGAAAAGCCAAAGGAAATCTGTCACTTTGCCTCTACCATGATTTAACTGGGACCTCATGGCTGTGCAGCTGTGGCTCAGTTGGGTTTTGACAGTGACCATTTGATGTACAGTTGTCACATCAGTTTGAGTACCCATGGTTTATCATAACAGAATCTCTTTTTGCCTTGACGCTGTTTTTTCAGATTTTTGATGCTGAATGATTAACGACTGAGTATTTAGCATTCTTTAGCATCCCTGAGACACTTTAGGACATGTCATGCCTGATTGCTGCTGATCTCTGGGCTCACTGGTTTGTTGCATGGAAAGCTCAGAGGACAGTAGTAAAACAACAACAAAGACTTAAAGATTCATATCCAGTTCTTTCTGCTGATTTGCTATTCATTTTGTTTACTGCAAGTAATTCAATTTTATGTAGGTTTATTTTTTTCTTTTCCATTTTTCTTTTCTTTTTTTTCCCATACTCTCAAATGTTAACAGAAATCATCATCATTAGCATCTTCATACTGAAAATCGCAGCATCTCTGCACAGACAAGATTAAAAATGGAGAAACTATGACCAAGCCCAAGTTTCTGTCTGGGTTTCATGTATGGGAACTGTTCATCAGGCCACCCACGCTGCACAGTGTAGAACATTACACATAATCATACAGTGCCAGCTCTTTCCTTTATTTTCTAAATACTATCTTTTTGCTTCTGGCTTTGCTATTGCTGGGTGCTAATCTGTCTTTTATCTCCAAGCAAGGTCAAGTTACACGGCAGCCCATACAGCCTGGTTCCTGCTGAGATAAAGAAGAAGGCAGAAATGTTAAAACAATAATGGCTATGGTCTGAGGCCTGCAACTGGTAATCAGCTCCTAGCTTGGCAGAGGTTGTTTCCTTGGAGGTTATTTGAAGAAAATAGGCCTGGTTTGCAGGAAGATATCTCTTTTTCCCCCCAGGCAAACACAGTGGTGCTTTTCATCCATGTAACCACCTTTGCAACACTGAGGTTTTTCTTTCAGTCTCTGCTCAATGGAGAACAACCTCTATTAGCTTCCCATCCATCCAGCTTTTATAAATGTTCATCATTAAAGCTCACTTTAAAGATCAGGGCGTAGAACCAGACCTGTCAATATTCCCTTTACTCTCTGACCTCTCAGTTACTGGATATGAAAATGCATCAAATGCAATAGATTAAAATCAGCCATAGTTTATCAAAGCCATATATAGAAATGCATAAACATCATGTGCTGACAGATCAAAGGAAATCTACAGCAGTAGCTTCCAAATGATTACTCACTACTATTTTAATCTGTTGTAGAAAAATTATTGCTAAGCTTAACAAAAACACCTTATGAGTAAAATGAGACCATTTGGTTAGTATATAAGCCCGTAAGATAAAATATTTCAAGAAATTATTAAAACCCAGAAATAATTTATCAGACCTTTTCATTTTGTATATAGTTACTTGTATTTTTTTCCAGTTTCTTGACAGTAATAACTAGAATTTTGAGAAGACGGCAAGTAATTTACATAGCAGCTTTTTCATTTTTATTAATCCATTAAAGTACTTTTGGAAGTCTGCTATAGTTTTGCCAATATTTAGATGGTTAGACAAAGACTTTGTACTTCTGTCTTTCTCTGACAGCTTTTTCCCTTCATCTCTGCCTTCCTTATATTCTAGGCATTTACATTTTGCAATTAGTCAAGCAAGTGAAATTAGCCTTGTATTTTGGACCAAGGTAAGCTCCAGAGACCTGCAACATCCTGTAGTAGTATGTGAGAGAAAGCTTATTACGTCACAAATGGAGAAGTCATTGTAATATTAGGACTTATTAATGATATTTACTTCAGAAGATGATAAAAAGCTCTTGTAATAGGAGTCCTGTTCCCTGGAAATGAAGACACAGCATTCGGTAAAATGAAGGTATGTGAAACCATCATATTTAGTAACCCGTGCATATTAGAAGCTATTCATTCTGTGAGAAGTTTAAATAATGTCTCACTTGCTTTATAGGCCATTTGCAAAAGAATTGAATGATATTCAGTAAACTTCAGGACATTAGAAGATGGAAGGTAGATAATGGGGGCTTTCCCAGCAAGCACCTCACAGCTCCATTTGCACCAGCAGTGTCTTTGGAACCCACAGATCTCTCTATTTGCTGAGACAGAAGCCCAGAGGAGAGGGCACAGTGTGGTTGGCAGCCCTGAGCTAGTTCTGTGGCCAGGACACTTCATGAAGAAACCCTACATGACAGCTAGAAGCAGCTTATTTTCAGGTGTATCTTGATGCTGCCTTTTTATTATCACTCTTCACAGTCTCTTAAACTACTGCAGCCATTTAACTTAGCTCCTAGGCATAAGATAAACACTCGTGCTTGCGTTTCTAATGATTAAAAGGGAAGCTGTTGGTGATTTGTACAGGCAGAGTCCTACCACTGAAATAAGAGGTCAAGAACACCTGTTTAAGCACCACCACACCCTCTCTTTTGTTTACAGCCTGTTGTGTTATTGTTTGCTTGCTTTCTGTATGTTTGGTAGTTGGGTTGGGTTTTTTACACAGCAGCAAGGAAGACAGAAACATTCTTTTAAGCAGGCAAATGTAGACCCATCCATGCCATAGTGCACCTGCCATTATAACTCTGCCTGCAGGGTGACTGCAGGAAACACAGCCCATGGAAGGAACTAGTGCTTTTTTTTTTTTTTTTTTTTTTTTAAGTCACACAATCACACTACCTTCTCTCCTCTTGGTAAAGAAAAGTTATATTGTCATCTAAGATTTTGCCATCAACAAAAGTCAATGAAATTTCAGATCATGAACTGGTACAGCTACAGAGGCAATGCTTCATAAAGCAGGCTGAGCCTGTGCTTATGACAGAATTAAATGGGCAGAGAAATTCTGTGAGAGGTCTGATGCTGTAACCACCCATTGTCTCAGAGGCAGTATTTAAAACAGGTAAGTGATTTCAACAGGTAAGTGGAACAAATCATGTGGGTAAGGTCTACTCATATGAGGAACAATTATTTTGGGAACCTGCTCCTGATGTTGGGAAACAATAATTACAGAGCAGGAAACAGTGACATCAGTTTCAAGGAATATTTAAGAAAAAACCTATCAAAACTATTGAAAAGTAACTAAAAATATGTGCCAAGTTTCTGAGGTATGAACTTCTTGTAAGTGGAAAGACTGTGTAAAGGACTACCAAGGCATTCTCTTAGAGTTTCAGGGACCAAACACTGTCAAAAATGAAAACCATGTTGTCTCCTACCTGTTTGGGTCAGTAACCTTGACCCAAACAGGTAAATTTACGAGCATTTAAGTTGTAATTGAATCTTACTGGTGATTGTCTCCTGGTAAACTTTTCACAAGCAGTTCTAATATTAATGCCAGAATAAAAAAAAAGTCTGGCCTGTTCTCCCACAGTTCTGCTGACTCTGGAAGGTGGATGTAAACTAAAAATATGGCAAACTAACCTTTTAAGAACAATAACTTCAGCATTCTGTTTGCAAGCATTTCAAACTTTCTTAGTTGATCTTTCTGGGCCTTATTCTCAATTAAATACACTTTGCTCATCATCAGTATTAAGTCAGTAATGATTAAGTGCAAAATGCAATTAGAAATTGAAGATACTGCACAAGAAAAGCAGCTTCCACTGCCTTTTCAAGAAGCACAATAATGTATATATGTAGAGACTCATAGATTATGAAACTAGAACAACTATTATGTAATCTCGTCTAATATTTGCAAAAGACCAAATAATTTTGTGACAAGATTCCTGCATGACAGCCATGACTTTTGACTGAACTGGAACACATTATTTAGAAAACAAAATCATCCTAGAGGTAGGATGGGCCCCAAGTCAAGCAGAGTTCAAGTGAAAGAGTTGCCGATGAAGCTCCTCAACCTCCATGAACACCAGCTGGAAGCAAAATGCAACCCTTGGCAACTTAGCCACTTAAGCCTGTTCCCCTGGCACAGCTGGAAGGAGCACTGTGTGCCAGTGATCCAGGCAGGAGTCATTGAAAGAGCAAACTGCAGCTAGGGCAGTGTACAGCCCACGAGCCTGGATGTTCTCCTGTCCTGATGGCTACAGACAGGAAAGCTGTCAGATATCCCAGCACTGGGGAAGGATACACAGCATTCCAGGATAAAGAAGCTTGTGGCTCCTTCAAAGGGGCACTGGTTGCCAATCTGCCAGCCTGCAGACACCATCTCAAAGAACCAAACTGGCTGTGGGGCATTTGTGACTCAATGCCCAGTGGCAAGTGCTTGCTGGCCCAGGAGTAATGCTGAAGGTTGGCCATGGTCAACTGACCAAATATGTGTAACCACTGCTCTAATCCCACTCTGTGTTTTATTGATCAACTCAGAAACTGGAGATAAGGTCAGCTCCTGTATTTTGAATGTCTATTATGCATTTCTTTTTACTTGTACATTACTGTATAGAATCACAGAATCATTAAGTTTGGAAAATAGCTTTAAGATCACCCAGTCCGAATGTCAACCCAGCACTACCACTGTAACCCCTAAACCACCACCCAGCACCAGATCCAGATGCCTCTTGAACACCTCTGGGGATGGTGACTCCACACCTCCCTGGGCAACCTATTCCAATGTCTGACCTACCTAACAGTGAAAATATCTTTTTTCATATCTAATCTGAATCTCCTCTGTCTCACATTAAGGCCATTTCCTCTGGTCTTCTCACTGCAGGCACAGCAGAAGAGACTGGCTCCCACCTCACTACACCCTCCTTTCAGGCAGCTGTAGAAAGCAATAAGCTTCCCCCTGAACCTCCTCTTCTCAAGAAGCTCCCTTAGCCATTCCTCACAGGACACATTCCAGACCCTTCATGACCCTCGTTGCCCTTCTCTGGACACACACCAGCACCTCAGTATATTTTTTGAAGTGAGGGGCCCAGAACTGGACACAGTGCTCAAGGCGTGGCCTCACCAGTGTTGAGTAAGGGTGACAATCACTTCCCTGTGTGTGGTCCTGCTGACCACACTATTGCTGATACAGACCAGGATGCCATTGGCCTTCTTGGCCACCTGGGCACATGCTGGCTCATGTTCAGCTGGCTGGTGACCCTGGCTGCAGCACTCGCAGGTTCCTTTCTGCTGGGCAGCTCTCAAGCGACTCCTCCCCCAGCCTGTAATGTTGCATGGGGTTGTTGTGTCCCAAATGCAAGATGCGGCACTTCCCCTATTGAGCTCCTGCTGCTGTCCTCAGCCCATTGTTGAGTCTGTCCAGATCTCTCTGTAGATCCCTCCTACACTCAAGCAGATCAACACTCCCACCCTACTTAGTGTCATCTCCATATTCACATCAGCTATATACCTGATATATGGCTAAAAGAACCCAACTCTGCTTTAACACAGGCAAGGGTTAGTCTTCTGAAAGCAACTCACTTATATAGCTAAGCTATTGGGTGGATTTGGCCCAATAATCAGTCTCTACCTGTGCTTCTTTAAAGAGATACATTTATCAATTATTTCATGTCAGATGTAGGACAGCATTTTGTATAACCCATTACTCAGAAACTGAGCTATGAAGAAGCAAAAAATCCTCAAACTTTTTTTCCTCCTGCACAGGAGACATATTCTGCAGTTCCTCAGCTGTCAGCAGAAAAACCCTGGGAAGATCTATTTTCCCATAGGGAGTGCTTCTCTACAAGATCCCTGATTCATCCAGTGCCTTTCTCAAGAGGTTTTCACCTTACATTGTCTGTTTATACGTTCCAGTTGTATGTATGTAAAACAGGAAAGCAGATTACATGGAAACAAAGGACACACTGGGATAGACAGTTCTGGCTGTACTGAATGTTTGTGCATGATTGTGGATGTGTGGGTATACAGTACAGGTATTCCTGCCTGTGTAGTCAGTACTTCCCTCCTAATTCTGTATTTCTTCTGCTCCACGTGGACACATGTGCTCAGTTCTTTTTACACTTTATACATATGTTATAATGTTGTCTATGTTCCCGAGGAGGGAGCAGAGAGAATCTATTTACAATGTATTTCCACTCCTTTTTAAAGAAATGATACAAACCTTTGTAGTAATGGCAACAGCACAATTTAAGAAGTTGGTAGGATTATCCTAATAAAAACTGTTTCTAAAATATGATTGCATTTGCAAGCACAGAATGCAATATACAGAATGTGATGTTTTCTCCCTGTGTTTATGTGTCATTTCTGACTCCTGAAAAAACATCTGCAGTTCTGTCTGACAAATATGTATTGCAATATGTATTTGCAGAAACTGTAGCATTTCAGAACGTATATAAACTGCATGTCCTCTGACGTAATAAAGGGAAATCTAAGCAGATTTTTCATGTCTGTGGGCAATTTTTTTTAAGTGCAGCAAAAATTGCTACATGTCCCTAAGCACAAACCTCACTTGGCACGTTTTTATGGGTTTGTGCTTTTGTATCGCAGCCAACATTTATGAAAATGAAAATTAATCCAGAGCAAAACCTGAACTTCTAAAGGACCAAATAAATATTTAGTCAAATAAAGTAATTTTGGGTTCCTTAAATGTAAGGCTATTTACATATTTATTTATGCTTAGTTCCACATTGAAGTAAACAGATGGCAGACCCCCTGTCATAACATCACGTGCGAGAGAAACAGATGCATGGGACACTTTTTAACCACAATAAACCCCCCCTACATTAATCATTGGCTCCTCTGATTAAAACTGCATATACCTTCCAGGGATACAGGAAAGATGAAGATCTATGAAAGCTCATGGAAATAAAATAGTGAAATGATTCTAGAGGTTGCATCAGAAGCTCTTAAAGCATTCTTTGCAAATATGAAGGGATGAAAGTAAAGGAATCCAAGGCATGCACACTTTCCTCACAATTATTTCAGATTTTGTGTTTGAGTTCGTTGCCTAACAGCAGCAACAAGGGAATTGTCTAAAGGAGTGGAGAGACTCCTTGAACCATTATACAGCTCCAGTGTATGAAGACACTAAAATGTTCTCCTGTACTCCTCAACAAAATAAAAACCAAAGGTACTTGAATAATTTGGGAAAAAGATTGAATTAATGTACTTTCATTTCTTCTAAAAAATTAAGAAAACAAACAAAATGGCTAAAGCAGTTGATATCTAAAATTATGTGAGATCTGTCATCTTCAGTTGTACCAGAGTCTCATTCTCCAAAGTATTGTGGATTCAGTGGCTCCAAGATACTTAATACCTAATTCCTATTGACCTGTAAAAGCCTGTAGCCTCTGAATCTCACAATACTACAGAAGTAAATCTGGGATTTGGAGCAGTGCTGGGATTGCAAGGGTGAACCTCAAATGGCCCTGACACTTGCAGTGCCTTGGCAGAACATGTTTTATCTGCCATATGGATAGACTAAGTATCCAGCTAGTCCGTTCTTGCAACAACGGTGGAAAAAAGCCCCCAACAAACTATGTGGGTACTTCCACAAAGGGCCCCAATGCCACTTCCTGTACAAGAAATGAGATCTGGCCACAGCTCCAGCTCCCTAAGAACAGACATCCAAGAGTAGTATGGATGCCACATAACCTCGAACAGCGCAGTATTTCTGGGATAGCACTCCCTAGGGCAGTGCAGCCATCGCAAAAACCACTTACCTGCTTCTTTACATCATCTTAAAGATAGATTCACTTTAAATTCATAAAAACTGCTGCTTAATTCCTCCTGCCTTGCCCTCTACCCACCAATGCGCCCGTGAGCACAGGCCAAACCAACCACATACCTGTCTACTCCCTTTCCTCCCCTGTAGTTCACCCCAGCTAATTCAGGTGGGTTTCTGCTTATCTGGTTTCTTAAGGTAGGTACTGTGATGGAAATGTATGTTTCATTGCCCTGCATTCCCTTAACTTACCTAACCCTACGTTAGGCTCTGACAGTTTTAAAAGTAAGACATTGGTTCGCAGGTCCCAAGAGTACTTTTTTCTCCCAGATGTTTCCACTGATGCCTGTGTTGGATGACAGAGACATGAAATACAAGTAAAAGAAGCTCTCAGTGTGTTCAAGGGAAAGATGAGACCAAGCAGTACATTCTGAAGTTTGTTTTCAAGTAAGTTTCAAAGTATATTTGGGGTTGCTTTATCAGCAGCACTGTCCTTATAAATTGCCATTGTTTTCTTTTATGAAAGATGCCACGTGGAATTGTCTTCACGAACAAAGTGTGTTGAAATGCCTCTTTGTTTCTTTCGGGGTGAGAATTGGTAATTTTCAAAGGATACACCAGTCCTTCAAGGAGCTACACACATGTGGGACCAAAGTCAAACTCTCGATCCCAAGTGACATAAATAAATTATAGAAAAATAAGGAAATCATTTCACAAGGTTTTGTATTTCCTCTTTGGTATTTCCTGCTATGGTATCTCTTAGTTAAACGAAGAGCTTGCCTTACTTAAGGACCTTTCTAGTACTGATGCACGCAGGCAAACCCTAAGGGCAGGATCCCAGGCTTAGATCCACAGCCCCGCAACACTCTGCAGCTTACTGAAAGTTATCCAGGGACAACTGCCATACCATGAATGTGTGCCATAATATAACCAGAGGTCATGTTCATCCCACTGAAAACAGTGAAGGCCCCCATGACCAAACCACGGGTATTCTGAGGCTTAAGAATATGAATGGGACAGCAGCAGATGAGAAAGTGGCCTAACAAAGCAGTTTGGTCCAGATGAGAATAGGGATAAATACAAAAGGATACAGAACAGGATTGGAGAAATGCTGTTTGTAAGGGGTTTTTTCTTGACTACAAAACTCCTAAAATCACCAGTCTGGATAAAACCTGTGACTCTGATTGGTTTGTTTCTCTGTTGTGTATTGAGACCAAGATACATGGGTCACTCAGAGAGACATTCTCCTGGCATTAAAATACATGGAAGTTGAGAACATAAAGGCGGCAAAGATTAAGTCAGAGATGGAGCAGAAGAATTGACTGAAGCAACACAAATGCCCATTAATGCTCCAGCTGATTAAGAAAATGTACCAAGTGTCTTGGGAAAAAATTAGTGGCAATTTATAATTACAACAGTACCAGGCACTGTAAAACATCAGGTTTCAACACACATTGAAACTTACCTGAGAACTGCCTTCAGTGACCCCTGTTTTCCTGATCTTTGAAGGACACAGGTTCTTTAGTCCTAATGTTACAGTTCCTGACAAGCTAGCAGGCTTCATAGCCTAAAAACAGAGGTCTAATGGCAGATAGCCATTAAAAATATTAACAGTTTTAAGGCTTTTAAGAAATAATTCCTGTTTTAATGAAAAGGGCAACAACAGTTTCAGAAAAGAACCAACACCTTTTCACCTTCTAAAATTTGAGGTGATTCTGAAGTCCCATTTCTCAAGAAAAACTGCTTCCTACAACTTAGCCGATATTAAGAACCTGAAAGCCCAGATAATTAATTTTAGAGATATGTGAGAACCGATGAACAGCACTAAAAAGTCATCTGTAAATATCACAGACTTGCCACCAGTTATATCATTCTGAGGTACCAAAGCCATCTTGAGATATCATCCTGAGGTCCAAACAATACTAAAATGTTAACTGAGACACCTTCTTTCCTTTACACTAATAATCTAGGTGACAAGGTTACTGGCCCACGACTGCACATGCTGCCTTCAAAGGATGAGATCAGACCAAGTGCTGAAGATCTTAAAAAAATCTGATAGGAACTTGATGTCCATGTTACTAGACTGTGTGTCAAGGGGTGATTCACTTTAACTCTTCAGAACACCTGCCCTTAATTTTTCTCACTTCAAACATTGCCTGGCTACACTTGTTTGCCTCACTCCCTTTGCTCTGAGTTTGGTGTATTGCATTATACTTCACCAGGCAACTTTTTTTCAGCCTGAAGATAACACAGATCTGATGACTGATGAGGTATCACTTCATAAGGACACACTTTCCACAAATATTTATTCAAAATGTCTCCATTGTCCGTTATTGGTACTCGGGAAGATCTAAAACATCATAATGAATTCCTGTTTCATTCATGTACTCTGTCACCTTAATTTCCACAGAAATTAAACTGGAATGCATGCTACTGTAAATACTGGTATCATATTGTCACTTCTTTCTTTAAAATCTTTTAAAATGTCAGACTACACAGAGTACTATATTCAAACAGGTTGTTATATCTGAGCTTTTGACAGAGAAATCTTAGCCTGTACGAACACACTGCAGTAACTACACCTGAGCTAACTTTCGTATTAAAACAGCTCCAAAAGCTTTCCATGAACAAATTAACAGTCTTCTTTAAAGCTGAATCTAATTATAACATGAGCAAGAAGAAAACATTAATTTAGGTCAGCTCCAATGACTGTTGCTATTTCTTGTCATACGAGAACAATGTCTCAACTATAGCGTTGAATTTAATTACTGAAGTTTGATGTTTAAACATGTTTTAATTAGCACTGCGACTGAATTCTGGTGTTAAATGATCAAATTTCCAGTACTAAACTGTTGCATACATCTTGCATTGTCACATCTTGACACTGCCTCCACAATTCTGTGACTGCATTTATGTATTGTTGTTATTAACTTTCTACCACCTTGCCAATGGTGCATACCGTGTTGGGGTAAGGAGAGATCTTTCCTGGTGGGAATAATAACAGATTTTAAAAAGAAGCAAGGCAACATTCGAAATATTTTAAGTGAGCACATGAAAAGGACAGCTCTCAGAACCTGAACTCTTGGGGTACAGCAGTCTTGTAAAGTTGCCTACACAGTCTGAGGGAGTCTTTAAGCAAAGAACATCAGAGGAGTTATTTTAAGTACCACTCTCCCGGCCCTCCCTCATTCTCCTATCCCCCCAAAAACCACAGCTCTCCGAAGCTCTCTTCCTTACACATCCTGAATTGAACGGGCAACTCCTCACCGGACTCTCAAAGTTGAGAAAAGCTGGATTTGCCATTCCTGGGCGCAGTAAACCGGCCGAGAGCCGGCCCGCAGGGCAGAGCGGGGCCGGGCGGTCACTGAGGAGCTGCCACTCCCGGCGGGAGCGGCACCGGGAGAGGCTGGGACCGGCCATCGCCCCCCGCCGCCGGCGCCTTGGAGCGCGGGCCGCTCCTCTGCATTCAATACTGGAAACAGGCAGCTTTTTAGACCGTAACACGGCTTTGCCACCACACACCTCCCGCCGCCGCTCCCGCCACCCGCACACATGCGGCACCCGCGCCGGTGCCCGGGCGCGCCCTGACCCGTCGGGAGCGCGGGGGATCCGGGTTTTTAACGGGCGGACCAAGAATCCTGCCTGGCTGTCACCGCACTGCCCCGAGTTCCTGCATGGCACGGCACAGCCCACCTTGGACAGCCTTCGCTCGTCCTTTCCCTGGCGTTGCACAAAGGGACCCG
>VZRQ01006892.1:350605-363056 GCA_013397975.1 Machaerirhynchus nigripectus
TCGCCACGGCAACCGGCGGGCCCCGCCCCGCTCCGCGCGCGGGGGGCGGGGCCTCATTTGCATGCGAGCTCCTGGTTGGCTGCTGCCCCGCCGCGCCACCGCGTGCTGCCCACGGCGGCACCGCGGGCGGGCCCCGCCCCCGCGAGTCACAGGACCCCGGGATGGGCCGGACTGGAGGGGACTGCGGGAGTCACCGGCTCCGACCTCCGGGCCCGAGCAGGGCCGTCCCAGAGCACATGGCACAGGACTGCGTCCAGAAGGTTCTTGAACATCTCCAGTGAGGGAGCCTGCACAACTTCTCTGGGCAATCTGTGCCAGTGACCGGTCATCTGAACAGGAAAGAAGTTCTTCCTCATGTTCAGGTGGAACTTCCTGTGCATCAGTTTCTGCCCGTTGCCTCTTGTCCTAAGCTTGGCAACCCCGAGAGGAAGCTCCAAAAGGCTTCATCCTCTTGGCACCCCCCCTTTAGATATTTATACACATTAATGAGGGCCCCTCTCAGTTGTCTCTTGTAGACGCTGAACAGGCCAAACTCCCTCAGCTTGTCCTTGTTAGAGAGATGCTCCAGTCCCTTAATCAAATTTATTGCCATCCACTGGACCCACTCCAGGATCTCCATGTCTCTCTTGTACTGAGGAGCCCAGAACTGGACAGAGCACTCCAGATACCGGGAGCATCTTACCGGGGCTGAGTGGAGGGGCAGGATCACGTCCCTCGAGCTGCTGGCAGTGCTCCTNCCTTTAGATATTTATACACATTAATGAGGGCCCCTCTCAGTTGTCTCTTGTAGACGCTGAACAGGCCAAACTCCCTCAGCTTGTCCTTGTTAGAGAGATGCTCCAGTNCTGGCTCAAACCCCGACCCGTGCCCCAAGCACGGCAGGCGCGGTCAGTGCCGGAGCGGTGCGGGCGCTCGGGAGGCAGCGCCGCACCAGGAGCCGCATCGGCGTGTCCGCCCCTACCCCGGGCGCGGCTGCACAGCCGTGCCGGGCGGCCTCGGTAGCCCCCTCACAGCGACCTGCCGTGAGGTTTGGCTGGTTCAGAACCAGCCGAAGGCGGGGCGGTGCTGACCGGACAGCTCCCGCCTGCCGCGCCGCGGTTCTGGGGCAGAGCCTGCGGAGCGCCCGCACCGTCGGGCTGCTCGAGAGCGACTGCCCGCTCCCCTCCCCGGGCAGGAGCTCGGTGCTGGGACTACCAAATTCTCGGTGCTAAAGAAAGTAAATTGCTTTTTAGTGAGAGCAATGTTAACAGTTTTGGCAAAAGCGTCGTTCTGTTCTGCAGGGAGGTGGATATAAGGACATGGCTGTAATAGTAGCAGCTCTCTCTAAATGCAGAGAAATGCTTCTATCATAGGAGAATTCAGAGTTCCCAGGCCCTTCACATGGAACCTGGCTGACACCTGCCCAGGAGCCACAACTACATCTTCGGTTGTGCTGCACAGCTGCTTCAACACACACAACTGTAGCTTTTACACTGCTGAAGTGAAATTACCATCCTTCTTACTCTTAAATAGCATGAGAATATGACCAAGGTAATATAGAGCCAACATTTTTTAGAACAGAGAGGCTCCACCGGCTATTGCTAACATTGATAGAATCAAAAATTGCAGTAGTACTTAGCTTCAGTGGGCACTGTAATTGTTGGTTTTAAAAATCAGACTTCATCAAAGGACACGAGTATCTAAGGCCATTCAGACCCGTGAGGAGTTACAAGAGAATTGTGTCTCAGGGTCTTTCCCCTTGAGACCTGAATTTCAAATGTCTTTATCTTTTGCACATCTTCAAAGTAAACCAAGTGTAATACAAAAAATGTATGAGCTATGTGAAAGGGAGAGGGGTAGATAAGTAAATAAGAGGAGATGAGAAAGAAAGTAGAAAAAAAGAGAGAATGTGAAAAGAAAGAATGAGACAGCAGTCAAGAAGAAAGGAAAACGCATGTCAAAAGAGGTGACTAAGCAAGAAAAACAGGTAGCCAAACTAAGTGAATCTCCCAGCTGAATCTTTTCCTTATAACTAATTCCTTTATCAGTGATTCTGCAAGAACTACTCACACATTATGGAAAGCATACTCAAGGGAAATGATTAAACCATGATTAATGCAGCACTCGGCCTGAAATTTGTAGCTCATTTTCTTAGGAAAAATATTTGCAGGAATGTTACGCTGTTAGAAGAATATTTGGACAGCACAGACGAGCAGTGCAAGGACTGGAGCAGCCAGAGGTAGCAGGCAGCCCTTTTATAAACCCAACCATATACGCCAGCTCTTCAGAGACCTGTGCTGGTGTCCTGAAGGAGTAGCACTAGGTATGGACATATCCAGGGTCAGTGTCCAGCCCTCCCTGACCAGGCAGGTGCATGGGAATAGAGATGAATGGGAAGTGGACTTTCTTGAAGTTGGATGATTGCCAATATACCAGAAATGTAAATTCCCTTGCCTTCTATTTCTTTTGAGTATGAAAGCCCAAATTTCATCTTTGCTTTCATGCTGAGAGTGTGCTATTGACTACAGGTGCATTTTGATTCATCTTCTCTACAGATAAGTTTTTCCATATACATGTAATGTTACAGAATGATGTCTCTCTTGCGGTAGTGTTATCACTTATCTAAGCTGGGCCAGAATTTCAAAGTGGAAGTGGAATACTTTTGGTGCTGCTTATTTAATTTCTACCTCTGGTAAATACTTGATGTATTCTGTCCTTCTGTTTGAAGAGCATGAAAAAAAATGTTGTGTACCTCATTACAAGAGAGAGAGGAAGTTGAAATAATGGCAGAGAGATGGATGTAGGATCTGTCTTGTCTGTCCAAATGGCATTCGTCTGATAATCTTAGTCAACTTATTGGATATCTTGAATAAGGTATCCTGAACTGCATCTTCTAGTCGTTGGGGCTAAATCAGCTTTCAAAAAGCTGGAGTGTGTCTTCTTTACTCTCTAAAATAAATAAAGACAAATTAGGTTTGATTGGACAAGCTCAACAGATGGTCTTCTGTGAATCCTTACAAGTCAGCCAGCTTCTAAAAGAACAGTGGAGAAAGAGTCTTGGGTGGGGAGGTTCATGCATCTAATTTATTTTATGCAACCAATCTCCTGTGCCAGGCTGATCATAGTCTCTTGGGCAGCCTCCTGCTATTTCTTCACAAATAACAGGGACACATCGCCATGGCCTTTAATGACTGAGCTCTTTGCAACAGCTGCTTGGGTTGAACAGACATCTGATGCATAAAAATCTTGTCCCAGGGTATATAAATTACAGGCAAACAAGCTAGGAAACCCAGTCCTCCTAACACTAATTTCAAGGTCTGAATTGAATAGGCACCAAACAGGGAAAAACCTCAGTTGTAAGGAAGGTTTCACCTGATACATTATGGTTTGGGGTTTTTTTATACAGAACTTCAGTTCTCAAACTGCAACCATTAATTCTCAAAGTATGAAAAAGATAAAAAAATGTTTAGCTGTTACATTTAAATCATCTCATTTCTCAAACTGAAACTATGATCAATCTCTGAGCTTCATGGATCTCAAGCACTAGTTAGCACAGCAGAAGCTGCATTTAAAATGGTCTTTGCCTGAGAGGGACTGCAAAAGTCTTCTGACTTATAATTGAGTCTTAATGAAGAGGAGCAGACCCTCACATAATTTCTATTCAAAAGTCATCAGGAAACTAGGAAAAAACTGTGTGGTAAATAGTGTTTGAATTCAAAGTCAAGCATCTACAAGAAAACATAATGAATTATTGAATATTTAACTGATGAGCTTCAATGAATTTTGCTTCAATGGATATATTTTGGATACTGAAGGTTTTAACTGCAAGATTTCATAACATCAACTGCAAGACTTTGTAAGATGAAGGAATGGTTTATGTCTGGAGCAGATTTGTTAAAATACTGTGTTTCTATGTGTGTATCTATGTATGCATGAATCCCTGCATTTATGTATCTATGTATCTCTCAATGTCATGCTAATCCTAGACATGCTAGAATTAATAGTTTAAAATAGCAGGAAAAGATACCTTATTGCTGAGATGATCAATTAGTTAAATCATGTATTTTAGACTGAGATTAAACCCCCACAGTGGTTGATTATTTTTTCCCCTCCTTCTCTCCTCACCTGTGTAGGTGGGAAAAAAAGGTAGAGAATGAAAGGTACGACTTAAACTACACCCTATAGGTTTTCATCATCTCCAACACCAATCACTTTGCTGCTTCCATGTATGGCTGATACTCTAACTTTAATTAATTTTAAGATGCAGTTCATCATTCCAATGGAACGTACAGTGCTTAAAAACTATTCCTTTTTTGTCAGAATAAATCAAAAATATTTCCTGTTTATGAAATAGTCTTATAAAATGTATGCAGATTAAATCCACAAAGTTTTTCTATATGCCATGACAGTCCATAAATTACGAAAAGTAAAAACATGGGATTTGGTCCAGCGTGATTTTATACCTGGTTCTTCCCACAATGCTGTAGCGAATATGTGATGTTTAATAAAATCTCTGTTCTCACGATACTTGTATAGAATTAAATTAGTCAGTCTTTATGTAAGAGTTTAACTAAAAATGTCATGTTAATTCTGATATGGTTTACATGCAAGTCATCTGAAATACACAAATTCTTGAAAATAGTGGCCTTTGGTGATGTCATTCATCTGTGGTTGTAGCGCTGTTTTGAATAAATGGGGTTACCCACTTTGGGGCAGGTTCTTTGTGTTCTTGCTCTTTCATTAACTGCTTTTATAAGCACTTCTGAAGAAAATGGTGAGAAATCACGGTTGGGTTTTGACCAAGAGGGTATCTGTCTTGATTTCATTCTTCCAGAGTCAGAGAAATGGTCACTTGGTGTGGGAAATGTTAAGTCAGTCTGTCCCATTATTAGATTGTCCTTGCTAATTCTAATAATCAATATTTTATTTATTGAGTAAAGGTTGTTAGGGAAGGTTGAGGGATTCTCAGCAGTGACACTTTCCTGACGGATGCTCAGAGGCTGGGAAGCACTTAGATTAGCTAACCTCTGTTGATCCTTCCCTTCCCTTCCCAGAATCCAAATTATCTATTTAATCCACTCAGCACTGTTCACTCTTACCAGAAAGTTTTTCTGAATGTCTAATCTGAACCTCCATTGCTGCATACTGCATGCTTTTTCTACTGGACACAGAGAACAGATTTATTCTCCTTGGTTTTTGTATGACTACTGTGGTTAAGGTTTTGAAAGAATAGTTTTTGGATTTGGGAGTAGAGAGTTGGCTTTCAGCAGGCAGGTTGGTACTTTTGTTACAGGTCTCATGACTTTTCTAGACTAAACTGCCCCAGTTGCAATAATTTCTCATAGGTTACATATTATAATCTTTTCATTATCCTGCCTGCTCTATTTTGGGTTCTCTGTAGATTTCTTACAGAGTGGTGTAAGCACAGGACTACAGCTGCAACTTCACTACTACCGAGAAATATAATGCTGAATGCTACAGTTCTCTCTCTATATCTCAGTATAAACTTTGTCTAAATGATTCATATTCTATGCCCTTCTTATTATTGTTACAGATAAAATATAATTTAAGAAAAATCCCTTTACTATTTACATTTAAACTATGTTGTTATTCCTCCTATCCCTTTTTCTCTTCTTCTGGCTTTCCAGATAAGCACTCCAATCTCCTTAAATCCACACAAAGTTAAGACTACCTTCCTCGAACATATTTGTACTGCACTCACTTCTATCCATTTTCAATCTCTCTGTTGCCTTTCCTTTCCTCCAGCTCAATTTCAAATTTCTTCGACTGATCATCAGTATTCTGCCACACTATCTTTTTCCAGGATTACAAGTCTTCAATACTTCTTTTTCTCTCCACTGTTCCTGTCAACTTTTATATTTCCATTTGTCAATGTTTCATGCAAGTGCCTTCACAGCTTTTTTCCCATACTAACCCAAATGCAAACCTGCCAAATGAAACATAAAAAATCATACTGTAAACTTCATTTGAGTGATCGTTAGGGGTTCACATTAATATTTTGGGTACCAAAAACTTAGTAACAGGAGAGTTTCATAATCTGGGTAAAGACATATTTTATTTAAAGCAAAACTGCTACTATATGCACTGTAAAATGACTATCTGGGAGCTAGTTTAGCTTTTACTAGTTATTAACTGAATGCTTCTTCCTGTAATAGCTTCTTCCATTTTGCCTAAACTAAAGCAGATCAAGTACAAGTACCAAACCTAACTGAAAGACCTTTTCTCTCAGGTTCACAGTTACTTTCCTGCTAGTGTCTACAGGAAGAATCAAAAGCTGGACTCGAAAGGAATGAAAAATTTGTGACTTGCTAGTGTTGGAAAGCAAGATCAGATGCCACTGGAACAGTGACAAACAAGGAGACACCACCACCAGACCTGACCTGCCTACCTTGCCTGTGGTGATGAGGCAGGTCCAAAATCTTGTATGATGATCTGGACTGTCAGCTGGGCCTGACAGCTCACCCTGCCTGGGTCTGTGGGACATAGCCCTGGGTGTCAAGTTCCACCCCGCCCAGCCCTATCATGTTATTGTCTCCTAGTCCTTATGGAGCAGCTGCCCCTTGCTGCACCCTGACAGCTAGATCAGGCCTCCCTGAGTCCTGAGTTGAGCACAGTGGGGCCTGCCCCATGGCTGTGTGGGATCTTCTCCTGCAATTCCTCCTGCGCCATCAGCCTGACTGGGCTTTGGTGTCCTCATTGTACTGGCCCCCCATCCAGCCCCAGCTCCTGAGTGAACCTCCTCCCAGAACCCACCTGGCAGCCCCTTGGGACTGTTCTATAGGGTTCCTGCCACCCTCTAATTCCATCTGCTGTGGCCCCTTCCCAGGCCATTGTCCCTGCCATGGTTGAGTGTTCATAAAGTTATCCACTGACAACCCACACCAACTAAACCCACTCTCCCTTCTGAGCTCTCATGTGTGAGGACACACCTTGTGTATGGGGAGTGGGAGTTGCTGCCAAGGCTGTGAGGTCACTGACAGCTCTCACCAAACCTCACCTGGGTCCCCTGCCCTCTGCTCATGGGCTCTGAGTTCTGGCCTGTGCTGTTGGTCCTTGCTGGAGCTAAGATGTAAGAGTGGTGGTCTCCACCCAGCTCAGCCACAGCTGTGTCCCTGGCTCCCTAGCCTGACCTGGAACCTGCCTTGGCCAATGGACTTGTTTGGTGATTCCCCAGTGGAAGTGTTCAAGGCCAGACTGGATGGGGCTTCGAGCAATCTGGTCTAGTGGAAGGCATCCCTGCCTATGACACAAGGGTTGGAACTAGATGACCTTTAAGGTTCCATCAAACCCAGACCATTCTACAACTTGCCTGGTGATCAGTGGGCTGCGTCTGACCCATGTTATCATCACCAGACCTGACCCTGAGTTGTGTTTGTGGTTAGTTTTGAGACCAGTCTCATCACCATGGACTTGGTCTGGCTGATCCTGACTCCCATTTCCAGGCTGCCCTGCTCACAGTCCTTCCCTAGCACCAGTCCAGCAATAGTTGTCAGGATTACAACAAGACTTTGCAGCATCTCATGATGCTGTCCTCCTTTCTGCAAAAGGGATGTGAAATAATGAATGCTTAGAGTATTCACCCATGGAAGCACATTTGATCTTCAGCCAGGTCTTGAAATGTAACAGCCTCTCTGCAATAACGTTCTGCTTATACATTAATTGTTCATTTTGGTGCAACTGTAAAGAGAGAGTGCTGAAAGTGGTTAAAACAGACTTTCATGCTCTGGCAATAACTATGCTCTTGAATACCATTGGCATCAGACTTAATTCTTAGACATTATAATTATGTGAGGGCTCATTCTCTGTGAGTTTGCTCTCACTTGTCTTCCCTGTTTAATGTATATTATAATATTTTGCACTTTTCTTCTTGGCTTGAATAGGAATATTGTATCAGGCAAGCAGGTGATGAGATCCTGCTCTCTGTTCCAGTTAGCATAATTCCACCAATTCTGGTCCAGTTACTAGGATTTGCTGTAATTTAACTGCAATCAGAATTGAATTGTGTTTGTTTAAGAAAGGAAAAAAGTATCTCTGAATGTTCATTCCATAGACTTTTTTTTTCTGTCGTAATGGAAATTAGCATGTTGTCTTTTTTCTATTTCACGTTTTTATTTCAGAGCCTTAACATCCTAATAACAACTTTATGCTCTTCATCCTGATGTTAGCAAGTAACTCAGGTAGGAAATTAAAAAGAGCTGTGCAGTGAATAAAAGGCATTTAGAGGCCTGGTAAGCAAGGAATTTACCCTTTTGACATAAATGTCTGCATTTTCATTATTGATAAACAAAAGGAGAAGCATCTATTTTTTCATACTTCTGTCAGTATATGTGAAGAGTTTTGAAATCAAAAACATCTTGTAAAGTAGTATTTTGAGATTTCTTTAAATTTATGAAATCTGTGCTTTTTTTGGAGTATAGTCCCCCCAAAAGTTAAAGAATTAATTTTGAAATGTTGCATGAATAGCACAGTTTAGTAAGCAGCTGTGGAAGTGGTCAGAGCTGGATGAAATTAAAAAGAAAAACTTTAAGTTAATTTAGTGATAATGTGCATTAATTCAGACTAATACAAGGATTAAAAGTAAGGTAATTAAATACTTCATGTTTGTAGGAAACACACACATAGAACATATACACTTGTATCTTGAGTAGCATGCACACACACATAGTTCTCCACAAAGACAGTCTGTACTTAACAACAATATAATAATGTTTAAGCATTTTGAGGTAGACATAGTACAGGTGAATTTGCTGTTTTGCTGTCATTCATGATTTAGTGCCACTGTTTTTATACCACCACTCTTAGTTTTAACAGGTCTTTTTTCCATCACCAAAAGCATTTCCAACCATAAGCTTAATGTATAACGTCTGAATCTCAGAGTTTTAACTTTTTGTCCTACTGCTTTTGCAGCAGATCAAGCACACTCTAGTCATTAAAAGGAAGACAAAAATAATACTCATTACAGTAATTATTTTGTCCATTTAACTTAGTTTTGGTACTATACCCCATTTGTACTTTGCTATGTTAATGTAAACTACTGTTTATAAGTACCGTGGAACGCTTGCAATGAGTTTACAGTATTCACTATTAATAACTTACATATTTAAATTACAGCTTTGAGAAAACAAAACAGAAAATACATCGTCACCTTTTGTTGAAATCTGGGAGTTTCCTGAGCTTCTTCTTCTGTACTGTGTTTTTGGCTGCCTACCATCTTAGCTACTGTGCTTGTCTTGCACTTTTCTCTGCAGCTATCACACTTGTCTTGAGGGAAACTTGTTGGCTCTGAATCACCAGCAGAATTCCCACTTCTTGTTCTTAAAAGACAATTGAGCAAGGGTCATGCCAAGTCGCTCTTGTATGATTGTCCAAAGGGAGGTTAAAGATCAGCTCAAAGTAATCTGCTGTGGTAAAACCTTCAGCAGAGGAAGTCCCAAATCTTGCTGGGTTATTTTTCCTTCCCAAAGCAAAGCCCATCCCTTGCTCCCCTCATATTTTTTTTTTTTTTCCCTGCAGCATTTAAATATGCTTGTTATGCTGTGCTGTGGGAAACAGATGCGTTCTTGTTATGGCCAGAAATGAATGTCAGGATTGAACTAGTATCCATGAAAAAGTCTTTTGTTTGATCTGCGCTGTCCCACAGTGGAGCTATGGCAACAACTTCAGTTTGGGAAATTAACTGTATCACTGTGTACCGGCTCAAATCATGGCATCACCTGAATGACAAACATGCCACTGTTCATGTGACAGCTGACAAAGAGTATTGTTTAATTTTAATCAAAAGTATTAAAATCCAGTCAATTAAAAAATCCAAAGCATGTGAAAGCTAGGTATATGTGAAATGCAGTGACCTCTATTTTTATTCAAACTGAAGAATTTAGAGATATTGTTATTTTATAAATGTTTATGTATCGTACCTTAAAAATTGAGTAACTTCTGATTTTGAATCCCACATCATGCTTGGTGATGTGATCTTGTTTTGTGCATATGTTTAAAAAAAGAAGTAGAGCAAACAGCGGCACACTGCTGTGAAGGAGAGGCTGTCTGCAGGTGTCGTGGTTTAACCTGGCAGGCAGCTAAACAGCACACAGCCACTTGCTTACTCTCCCACCTGCCCTCTGAGTGGGACGTGGGAGAGAATTGGGGGAAAAACCCAAAGGAAAATATGGGGGTTGAGACAAAACCAGTTTAATAGGCGAGAAAAGGAAGAGAAAAGAAGAACAACAATAACTAGAACATACAAAGTAAGTGATGCACAGTGCAATTACTCACCACTCACTCACTGATGCTCAGACAGTGCCTGAGCAGTGGCCTCTGGCCAGTTCCCTCCCCCCGGCCCCTTCAGTTTATATACTGGGCACAACATCTTATAGTATGGAACATCAGCTGGGGTCAGCTGTCCTGGCTGTGTCCCCTCCCAGCTCCTTGTGCCCCGCAGCCTCCTTACTGGTGGGGTGAGATGAGAAGCTGAAAAGCCCTTGACTAAGTGTAAACACTGCTCAGCAACAACCAAAACATCAGTGTGTTATCAGCATTATTATTTCCAGAATCCAAAACACAGCACAGTTACTAGGAAGAAAATTAACTCGATCCTAGTGGAAACCAGGACAGTAGCTCAGAGCGGCATTCTTCCTGCAGCTGTCAGTGTTTCCAAGGATGCAGCTTTGCTACAGCTAATTTGGCCTATTAACTACGTACTGCTGAGAGGGGGGTCTCATTCTCCCTGGGAATGAGCATTCTGGCTGTCAGGGTGTCCAGTCTCTTTTGGCACCAGGGAGCTGCCACAGGTGGCTTCTGCTTCCACCTAAGACTAGGTCCAGCAGTGGGATAATGCTGTACTAGCCACCTGGGTATGTAAGTTGGGAGGATTGGGAGGTTTTTTATTTCTCTCTTACCAGTGCAAAGGAGTCCTGGTGGAGAAAGAAGGAAAGTAATTTTGATTTTCAGAACAATATAACTTCTCTCCTCCGGATAGTTGAAAACAATCAGTATACCCAGACCAAAAATACTAGTTCACATTTCTGCAACAGCATATCAGCCCTAAGGAGAGAGCCCTGTGGTGCCACCTGCCTTTGCCAGAAGCTGGAGTCAGTGCCTGCATATATTCATGAGCAGTAAATGCTTCTCCACAAAATTCTGCAAATGAAGGTGGTAGGTTTTTTGAGTAATGACTGGCCAGCACTGATGTTTTTGGACAAAATACTGAGGTTAATCTGTGGTGAAAGAGCATGAAGGCCATCAGTTTCCCTGGGTTTCTGAAGGCACACACTGACATATCTGAACCCTTTTAGAAGAGAGGACTTGTAAAGCTTTAGTTGTCTTAACTGAAGGTGTTAAAACCTTTTCCTATCTGTGCTTGAAACTGAAATATATCCTTTTCTGGATACAGTTCTTGCTCCTCAGCTGAAGGCTGTTGTGTAAGTACTCTTGACACATTTGAGCGAAGGTATCTCTGTAGCATCAAAATGAAGAGAACATACATCACCTCCCCACCCTGACCAAGTCAGGGGTATGCAGAGACAAAGGTCTGATGGGTCTTTTCTCAGAATGTTCCAGACACTTGGCCCCTTGAGATATCAGAAATCCAGTGTGAATCTCCCTTTTTTAAAAAATTTTTTCCTCTTTTTTTCATTTGTAGCAAAGAATAAAATAAAAAGGAAAAGGGGTTTGGAAAATCGGAGGGCATCCAATATTATATACATATAAAAAACTCTACGTGCATATAACTCTATAAAATATATTTATATAGACACACACACACATATATATATACATATGTATGTATAAAAACCCGTATTTTGTCACTAAGCTGGCCAGCCAGTACTGCCTCTGAAGGATTCTATGGAGTAATTTATTGAAAGAGCTCCTGAAAATTGTGATAGAGCATAATACCTACTTTAAATATGAAAAAAGAACACCATGGCTCCGGCATATGTTAGTCTTGTCATGATCACTGTTCGACATTCAGTGGTTACATGTCGATGGAAACCGTATGGGAAATGCCCGTTTTTCCCAGCAGGGACTGACTGACCGCTGACAGCGTTGTTGCAGGTGATCCTTCACCCTCACGCCTGGCTCCAGCTTTATCCAACTGGCATCAACCACCGCCGCCTCCCAGCTCAGGAGATGTATTTTATACATGACATTTTGACATGATATATTTACGACGAGGCATTTAAACATGGATTTGCCCCAACTGCGGCACTGGACCCGTACGGGCTATGGGCCCCTGCAGCAGATGGAGCCCTGCTCAGATCCTTCAGACGCAAATCACGGGATACCGCGGGCCCTGGCAATGAACGAGCGCCTGCAAAGTCGCGGCCGCGACTGGCCCGACTAGCAGCGGGCCCGGCCCAGGCCTGGGTCGCGGCCCGGCCGTGCAGGCCTCTCGCAGAAAGCGGCTCCGCCCGGCTCCGGGCTCCGCTCCCGCTCCGGGCCCCGCGGGGGCGGGAGG
>VZRQ01006892.1:363407-384223 GCA_013397975.1 Machaerirhynchus nigripectus
TCTCCGGCGGGAGCACTCTCAGCCCTGAGGGCAGCGGCGGGCGCGGGCGGTCCCGGCTGGGGCTGAAAACACGCTTGTCCCAGAGGAGCGCGTTGCCTGAGGCGCTGGCGTACAGTAAAGGCGAAGAATTGACAGAAGATAAACGCGCCCAAAGCGGTCCATCTTTGCACTTCTCCTCCATGGGGCTGCAGGCAGTGTAAATGCCCCTTTTACCCCAGGATAATACAAATCCGGACTTGTCTCAGCTACACTGCCTGGGTGCAGCTCTATTCACAAGTTGATGTCCTCCTGCCGCGGGGAGGGGACTGCCCTGCTCCTCTGGCCACCTGGCCAGCCTTGGGTCTCCTCTGCCTGCCCGGGGTATTCAGCTCCTCACACTGAACCAGCAGCCTTGTCCCTGGGCTGTTTGTTTGCTTTTATAAGTTGGATTGGGTCCGTTCTTTCCCTGTGGTCAGATAGGTGTTCCTGCCCCAGTCGAGAGAAGTAGAAAGCACCTTGCTGGGGAGAGCATTTGGAAGGGAAGGAAGTGGAAGAGGAAATGGGTGTCAGCAGATTACTAGTTTGTCTCAATCTGGTCACACTCAAAGCTTGTGAAATCGCCTAAAAACATTGCTGCTTTGTAGCAGTGTAGGCCTTCTTTAAGTCTGGTATCCCTAGTTGTCATGGAGACATGCAAAATAAAGGAGCTGGAAATTCCCAAGGAAGGAGGGGTGTGATCCCTTACAGGGAAAGGTTGATGAGATTTGGGAGGTGCTTTGGAAATCTAGGTGGTAGCTTCATGCTGAATGTGAACTGGCATGAGAAGGCTGTTTGATCTCCCTGTCAGGCCGTGTCTTCAGTATCATTCCAGAACTGGCTTAGGAAGAGCCATCTTCGATTGCTTTTAGCTAAGTAGGTTTTGGTTTTAAGCAAAACTTCAGTCAGCTGTAAAGCATCACTGAACACTTAAGTACCAAAGATAGCAACAGTTCATTGCTAAACTCATTTCTCTTGTTTTTAATTAATTACAGCTATGAATGAGTCTGGAAGTTTTGCAGCATCACGTTCGAGGCGTGAAAAGAAGAATAGAAGAGGCCAGCAAGAAGCACTTGAACGTCTGAAAAAAGTCAAAGCTGGGGAAAAATTAAAATATGAGGTGAAAACTCCTCATCTTTTCTTTTTAATTAAAAGTGAATGTGAGCTGAGATACTTAATCACCATTTATAGATATGTAAAAGTTACAGGAAACAAAATAAGCCTTTCAGATCAGCTTTTGTGTTTTTAATGGTGTATGTTTTTCTGAATGAAGCTTTATTTTTTTCTGCTTTCTAGTATAATTTGTTTCTTTCTGTTTTCAAAACTAACCCAGTTTTGTTAACTGCAAGTCAAACATGCTTGCCATTGCTTGAGAACTATGCCACAGGGAAGGACCAATTTTTAAAATCTCATAATTAATGTTATGATAGGAAGTACTTTTTTTTAACCTCAAATTATTTTAAATCTTAATTTCAGAGTTTTACATGACTGAATTCCATTAATATTGGTATGCTTGGTTTCCACAAAGAGACCACCATTTAAGCATTTAAGTGGTAGCACTGAAATGTGTCAGTATAACATTGACCCTCTAACACTGTCTGATGGTGCTGCCAACAGGAAGTGACTTCCTCATTGAGGTGAATAAATGTAAAGAAACCTGAAGTCCGTAGATCATTAACATGCAAATTTTCTCTGAGCACTCTGCTTGGGTACATCAAATCGCTTTCATTTTCAGTGAGCTCAGGTTGATGTTTGAGAGTAGAGCCAAGGTCAGAAGTCTCCACTGCTAGGTTTTTTATTTTTCAAAATTTTTTTTGGTAATACGAAATGAGCAGTAAAGCGAGTAATTTTCAAATGAATTCTCTGCCAGTGCTTCAGTAGATTTTGAGTTTCAGTATACTGTGATAATTAAAAAAATTGCTAACTCGTCTTTTGTCACTGCCAAAGAAGAAACTTAATGAATAACTGTGCTTACTAGTTGTGAGCAATGTAGCAGTGTAGGAGCCCTACATGCATTTGTGGGAACTTTTATATTCTAACTGATGATCTGTAGTATTAATGGTATGGAAACTGTTAATCCTCAATATACCTTAAATGTAGGTTGAGGAGTTCACTGGTGTTTATGATGAAATAGATGAGGATGAATACTCCAAGATGGTCAGAGACCGTCAGGATGATGACTGGATTGTTGATGATGGTAAGTTAAGATTTATTTGGAGAGTTATTTTGGTTCTAGTGTTATAACTCAATTAGGCTTCATAATGTTCATGGTTTGAAGTGAGTTATTGTTAGTACATTCTTAAAATTTGTTTTAGGAGACAAGAGAAAGGCAGTCTTTAATGTAAATTTAATTTAATTTATTAATTTATTAATTTAATTAATTTAATTAATTTATTATTTTAATGGAAATTATTCTTTGCATTGTTCTCATTGTAGTCTGTTAGTATGGTAATGAAAATATTTTTCCATGAAGACCTGTTCTTGAAATTTTATTTCCAGTTATCAGTGTTACAATCCTACCAAAAAAAATACTGTTATTGATAATTTCTAATTAAACATGTAAGAATGTACTTAATCTAATAGAAGATACAGCTGAGAGTGCTGTAGTTTTTAATACTTGCTTTTGTAACTTTTGCTCTATATTAAAGGGGGAAAAGTGTTTAAATATGTAAAAAATCCAGGAATATCAGGACAGACTTTAAACTGCAATTTTTAAACAATTTGTTTTTCTACAGATGGGATAGGTTACGTAGAAGATGGAAGGGAAATCTTTGATGAAGACCTGGATGATGATGCTCTTAATTCCAATAAGAAAGGTAACTTGCATGTGACCGCTGAAGAATGTCTTCCAGGGTCTTTTAAAAGGTACCCAAAATGGGCAACTTCCTGTTATCAGTATATGTGGTAAATATGGCCAAATGACAGATTACTTGAAGCTCTGTCATTCTGTGCCTGTGGATTTTGTTCAGCCCCCGTGATGCAGAGGGTGGAGGTTCACAAATTGAAGTCACATCACTGTTAACTGCCTCAGCACTACCGGGGCGCTTCCGCTCGCAGTCTTCTGTGGAATGGGGATTCAATTCTGGGACAAATCCATCTGCGAGGGGTCTTGGTTTTCAAAGCCGCTGCCTAAATGATGTGTGGTCTCTCTTGTCCACTAAAATACTTTTATTTTTACAAGAATCTGGAATCAGATGATTTCCCCAACTTTTTAATGGAATTTGGTGGCAAATTGAGAAACTGAGTCTGATGTTGAGAATCCAAGCATAGTGCCAAACTCCTGGATACTGTTTTTTTTTTTTCCCCCTGGAGATGCTTCTATGTAAAGTATCTTTGTCCATTTTCTGGAGTATGCAAGAGGCATCTCTCACGTGACTAGGAAGGACAGGGTGATGAGAGGGTTTTTCATTTTTTGTGTGTGCATGACAGCTGCTACAAAGCTGAAAGATGATTAGGCTTCATTTCAGCCAGCAGTGTAAAGGTGGAAGAAGTAGACTAGTCTGGCTATCTATCCCTGCTAATAATTGGACCTATAAACATTGAACTTTTCTTATGTAAAATTCACAATTTAAAATTTTTTGTTTCTTTAGGAAAAGGTGGCAAAACATCTACAATTGATAAAAAGAACGTGAAAAAATCTGTGGTGTCAAAGCCAAACACAATTAAGTCTATGTTTATAGCTAGTGCTGGGAAGAAAAACACGGATGTAAGTTTTCACATTTTTCAATTTAAATACTTCTGACTTCTTCACAGTGTTTTAGTGGGAGTGGAGTAAACCAAGGGCTCATTTTAGTTTCTTGTGTCTAGTGAGACAAACTTCTGTTATGATCTCTTGTGTATGGAGCATTTCTGAAAATGTTGTGTTTGTTTTGTGGAAGCCCTTTCGTGATTTGGTGCTGTTCTCCTGATTGGGTTTGCACATATAACTGAGAACTGTTTGGCTAATCTTACCTTACAGAAAACAGTGGACCTGTCCAAGGATGATTTACTTGGGGATATTCTTCAAGATATTAGTGCTGAAGTAAGTATGTTAATAAAATCTGTTGGAAACATCTTTAATCCATTAATTCTTCTTGTCCTGGAACACACAAAGAAAATACAGTTTTTTGTGAAACTAGACAATCTAAGACTGATTTCATCCGTAGCGCATCTCATTGATAGATTTCACATGTGTGTGCAGTCTGCCTGTTGTCTGCACCATGCAGATATTGCCATTACTGCCATGCTTGGTAAGGCAATACCACTGATTACAGACGGTTTATATTAAGGTGACATGGAGCCTGTGCTAATGCAGCCTTCAAAGGTTTTAGTCACCTTGGAATGAAAGAGGACTTGGCTGCCTCTGAATTGTGTATATCTGTCACCACACCTCAGCCAGGGTTCTGTAGGACATCTGACCTTTTTGGGTTCATGGGAGGAGCTGAGGGAGCAGTGTTTCAGCAGGTCATGTAGCCTGAATTTCTGTCTGCCTCCTGCTTCCCACAATTTGCTGCAGAGAACCAGGTTAACACTCCCTTGGAGGCAGGAGTGCAGGATGGCTGCTGTGACAGGGTTGGATTATCTGAAATACCTAATGCCCTTTTAGCAAAATTTTTTGAAACCAAAAGGATTGCTCTCATGTAAACGTTGAAACTGCTGTAATGGTGAGATACTGAGCTGGAATATGTTGAACCATAATAAGCTTAACATGTTTTTTCAGGGCAGTAAAGGGTATAGGCTGTGCCAATACAAAGTTATTCTCTTAGTTTTGTGCTTTTATTATTTTACTCTTCCCTATGACATCCGATTGAGGCTATGAACCCCCCCCATGACTATAAACCCCCCTGAAATCTTTAAGCAAATGCATTTTAATGCTGCTAAATTTTGTGGAATATTGATTAGGGAGAATAATACTAATAATTACATTATGGCTTCTATTTACTTAAATGCTAGTTAGCCATTCATTTTTTGTTTTGTTGTTAGTTTTGTAAAATTTCTTTCGTTATTAGCTGTTGATAAGGTTAAGCATAAAATATCTGTACATGTAAATGAGTTAAAATGTGTTTTCCTCTAGTGTAACAATGCTGAAAGAGCACTTCCACCTTTCTTGAGGCATGTATGTTCAGTACTACTGCTTCAGCAGATACGAAAAACATAGCACAAGTTATTCTGATACTTGTGCAATAAAGGCATGGTTAGCTATTGAAATTCCCACTGTTTGAAAACTGTTCCACTTAATTGATGGCAATTTTTCTCAGACTGTTTCTTCCCCAAAAAATCTAGTATCTGTCTTCATGGGCTGATTGCTCAAATAACATTATTTTATGGGGGTGAGTTTTGTATCAGGAGGTGTGTTTTCGTGGTAAATGAAAAATATTGGTGGCCCTCTTTCTCTTTGATGGAAAATGTCACTAACCAAGGCAAAAGAAAACACTAAACAACTCTTCCTTTTGTCACTTTCTCTGTCCTTTCAATATTCAGACAGTTCAACTAAGTCCACCACCAATTATAATGCTGAAAAGGAAAAGACCTGCTGGAGTACCACTCAATCCTTTCTCTGTGCAGTCCCAAACTTCAAAGGTAAAGGGGAAAAGAAAAATGTTCTCATTGATAATAAGCACTAATCTGTGTTTTTGTTGATTTGAATAGTGTTGACTTTTATTTCTCCTCCTGGAAATTAACTTTCTCCTTAGCTTCCATAGCAGTGTTACAATGTAACTTCATGCATTTTTCCACATCACCTTTCATGTGAACACATAAACAGTGCAATTAGTTTTGTATCTTTAGAGTAGTAGGAGTTTGTAGCTGTTACATTTGACAGGTGAAACTGTTGTTACAATGTTATGTGCATCACATGAAGGTGAGTTTCTTCTTTGTCCCTTTTCCAAAGAGTAGAAAAGACCCTTGTGGCAAGGAGAGTAGGATGGGAGGTGAAATAAACAGGAGTGTGGAAAAGGATAAGAAACCAATCGTTTGCAGAAATGGAAAAGAAACGGGAAATTGAAGCTATGGATAGAAGCTTGCCCTAGTGGAAGATTTTGGAGTGAAAGGAGGGATGGGCTGCTAAGGGTGGAAGGCTAGCATTTTGTTAGGAGTTCTGGTAAATGGGAAGGACTTCATAGCCGGAAATAGTGAGGTATTGGAAATGGTCTGTAGCAGGAAAATGGAGTAGTGTAGATACATCTGACTGGTGAAACCTTGTGTGACATCAACTCTTATGTTGAAAATGATCACCAGTGCTACTCATCTTAACAGTTGTGTTCAAAACTAGGAGCAATTGGGAAAAAAAAGGGAGGTGTAGTAAGAGAGGATCATGTTGCAAAATAATGTGGAACTTTTTCTCTAGCCCCGTTACTAGTTCTTCAAATAGCAAGTACAAGGTTTTGTTGTTTTTTTCTTCTTTGCTCTTGCAAGATTTATTTTTTAACGCACGGTGGAAATGTTTTTTAGGTAATCACCCCTATACCAAAGAAAGCTCCTACCCATGTCAGAAAGGAAACTCTTCCACCAGCTTCATTTCATCCTAAACATCCCAATTACACAGCAAAATCTGTCAGAGTCTCTGAAAATGAGGACACCAAGCATGTGCAAAAACCTGTGGAAAATGAGGGAATAATGAAGGCAGTAGGAGAGAAAGCTACTAAAGGTATTGAAAGTAAATGAAAACCCAATTCTGGAAACTCTTTAAATATGGCATAGTAGTGTTAAAACACTTGTTAATTATCCTAACTTAGCTTAAATGTGATACTTTGTTTCTGTATTAATACCGTGTATTATGTTGATGCTTATAGTGTGCTATCTCTGCATATTGCTATAGTATGCAGCATGTCGTTTTAATGATTCAGGCCTTTAGTTCTACCTGCAGCACTTCCAGATGATGATCAGGGAACGATGGATTTTGATGAGGAGGACTTTGATGAACCTATGGAAGCAGAGCATGTGGAAACTATACCTGAGACAGCTGAAAGCTTGAAAAGAGACAATGAAATGGAAAAGAAAGAGACAGAGCAGCTGGAATCAGAGCAGAAAGAGACATCTGTCTTGTAAGAATCTCTTTTTCTTCTTTTTTTTTTCTTCCACTAAGAAGGCTTTCAATTTCCATAAACCTTAGATTTATCTTCATATTTGTCTTTTCCAAAGGGATAATTGTAATACCGACAGCATGATGATAGTGCTGTGCAATGCTTTTGTTTTTTGTAGTTAGATTAAGAATAGTAACGCGCTGATAACTACCTAATTGAAAAATATTTGATGTTTTGGGGATTTACTGTGTGTGACAACATGAATTTCAGCACACTGAGGTGACTCAGTGTGGGTGTTGAATAGTGAACTTTGATGTCAGTAAGCAGAACCAAGGAATTGCTAACGATACTTATTCTGAGTGAATGTGAAGGTATTTCATAATGTTAGCTGTAGGTAAAAGTTCTGTTGCTAAAAGTAATGATGAACAGCTATGTCTTGGGAAATATGAAAAAAGGTGGTTTTCTCCCCTGTTTTTTTTTTCAATTGTTTGGAAAATCTTGACTCATATGTTTCCATAACAAAATATTTCAAACTGTAAAATATTTGAATGATGAAAAAGACCTAAACATCTAATGACTGAAAAGGTAGTTTTGTTGAAATAATCTGTTGTTCCCACTGAGAAACTTGTATAGATGGATGGATATATTTGTTATGTAAAGACTTGAATGAAAAAGGCTGAAATACCAGATGACTGGTTTTTAAAGCCTGTTTGTGGTGTATCAAGAACCCTACTTTTATGTGGGTTTCTGTCTTTGTCACTCCATCCTTCTTTTCAGAAGAAACCCGAGGAAACCCAGCTGTTGGGAATGTTGCTTGGTAGTGGAAAGGAAAGCAAGGTGTGAGAATATAGGCCTGGAAGAAAGCAAAATGGTGATTATAACAAAGGCACAATTTAATTTGTTTCTTTCTTCTGCAAAACCTGCAGAAGTTGTTCTCTCCCAGGTCTCTCATGCTGGGACAGAATTGATGAGGATGAAGCTGATCTAGTAGCAGCAGAAGTTCAGCTGGACCCCAATCTCCTTCCACTTGTGAATGGGGAAAGTGATGATCAAGTCTTAAGATTTTATTGGCTGGATGCTTATGAAGATCAGTTCAGTCAGCCAGGTAACTGTTCAGTTGAAGGCAGAAAATGCCAATCTAATTCTTTTTTGTTCAGTTGGGATTTTCAGACTTGACTAAATTACATCCACATACCCTGTGTCTCTGTGCTCTAAGACGTTCAACTCTTGGTTTTCTGTACCTCTGTCTGCGGGCCAGGGCACTGTGACTGGGAGGATAATGTCGTCTCTTGGCTTAGTATAGAAGTAGGGAAGTAAAAGGGACCTGCTAACACTGTTCAGTGTTGGTGACCCATTGCCCTTCTTAAAATTTTACACACTCCAGGAGCAAGCTGAAGTTGTTGATTCTTGCTCAGTGGTGCAACAACTGAGCGTGCTTTCTTGTTTTTGGAAAAGTAGCTTAAAATTCATGTGCCTGAATAGAGAGCCTGTGCAATGGCAGTTGCATGATTTTATACAAAGAAAGGTGTGTCTGTCAAGGGAGGAAGGTGGTTGAAAAATACAAGGTGTGTCTTGTATTTCTTACCCCCTAATTCAGACTATCTAAATCTTGAAGATTGTCTTTGAATTAAGATTGGTAAAATACCCTGTGCAGTTGATGTGTGAATCCTATCTCTTACAGTCTTCAAATTACATCATTCTGATCTCAGCTCTGAGATTTGTGTTCACATCTGTTCTGAGCACTTCCCATCCGTCCCCTCATTTTATCAGCAGCTTTAGGATCTTGGGTTTCTAATTTGTGTTTCATGTGTGTTTACCAGAAGGTTCTTTCACGTGTTGTTGGAGTTTTTTTTGGGTTGAAGCTGTAAGCATTGAGTCAGATACATTTCTTTGTTAACACCTTTTGTTGTGAGTTGGGATGCCAAACTTAAATATGAGACTGTGATGGGCTGAACGGCTTGGTGATGGGAGTGGTAATAATCATAGATATCTTGATGAAATCAATGGCTCTAATATAAAATTGCTACTTTTAAAGAACCCGCTATTGTTATTTTTCCTTTTTTTTGTCTTTTAAGTCAGTGATTGCTGAATGGAACATAATTATGAAAGGATTTCTGTTCCTCGCATGCAAGGAGTGTTCTTTTCTCATTATGACTTTTTCAGGATTGAATAATAAAGACTGCACCTGTTTTCAATTAGTAATGTAGAAGGGAAAATTTTGATACTGCTTTTTGTTTAACATGTTCATGATCTTTGTTTATGCCTCATTTGGTGTGATGTCAAATGCATTGCCTGAAGAGTAAATACTATAGCATAATCATAAGACTCTTTCAAACTTAATGATTTTTTGGACGCTTACTTTTCATAATTCCCTTTATGGTCTTAGGCAGAGAACTTGAGAATTGTGATCCTATTAACATTTTAAAGAAATAATGAATAAAACCTGCCCTTTTTTTTTCCCCTCTGCAAGACATTTTCCCTGTGTCTTGACTTTGCTTGCCTTTTGGTTCATTTTGGTAGCATGATCTTTCTTTTCACAGACTTTGATTTATAAGCTTTATTTGTATTTTTTCTTTCTTTATTCTTTCCATAGTGTTGCAGGGGATAGGGCCCAATATCTTTCTGTTGCTTTTTTTTTTTTGGTTTTGCATGAAATGTCTCTGAAAGTTAGTTCAAAGAAATGTCTTTGAAGTTAGTTCTGCTTTTACTATCTGTGGAGGTGGTGGTGTGTGTCAGTGTTCAACTGGATGATCTCAGAATGTTCCTTCCATTCTAAATTAATCCGATTCTGTGAAGAATGGTTATTAAGACCACTTATTTGTCCGTGCTAGAGTTGATTGAAGTTTGTCTTTGCAATCCAGGCAGCTTTTTACCCTGTCTTTGACTGGCTCATGTATCCTTCATTCTACCTCACCTGCTTATATGTACTCCTCTGACAGATTAACTACTCCATGCTCTTAATATTGCCAGCTGTTCAAGCAATCAACTGCTGTTTTGTGGTCTCTCTCACAGTTTCATCTTTCTGTAGGATACAAACCTATCTGAGGTGTTTTTTTTTTTTTTTTTTATCCCTTAACAAAAAGTAAAAGATTGCTGGGGACAAGAACTTCATCTTCCCTGTCACTTAGATCTGCAATTGGAGCTCTTTCTCGATACTTCTATTCAAACTGTCTAAATCTTCAAGATTGCCTCTGTATTAAAATTTCTTAAGATACTTTGTGCAGCTGAAACTTGTATCCTTGTTCTCATCATCTTCAAAACCGCAGCATTCTCTGTCCTTGACAAAAGTAGTCCTGTTCACATCTATTCCAAGCACTCAGAAAATGATTTTTCATAGCCTGTCACTTTGACTCTGTCATCCGTCTTAGTGCATCTTCACTGATTTATCTTTGATCTAATGGAGTAAGAAAGGTGCCTTTACGTCTGATAGATCTCCTGGCAAAGGTAAATTATAACTCTTAACCAAGGACTTGTTTGTGCACTGCCAGGCCAAGGAGAAATGCAGATTCCAAAATCTTCTATGCATGAAATACTGTTTCTGAGACAGTCTCAGCATGGATATTTCTGTTTTCATCAATAGTCGTGTGCTGTAGGAGGAGTGTCTTCCATGTAATCAAATTCCAAATTATTTGGAGCTTGAAGGGAACCTGGTGAAGCCAGGACTCTGAGCTGTACTTGGACGTTTTTTATGCTTGTAATTTGCAAACTCTATGTGACAGGTGGCTTGGTGCTCGGTTATTTTGAAGTTTGACATAGTTTAATTAGCAGTTTGCAGCATTTTGTGCTATTGCCAAGTTCTCTGGGCTCAGAGATGTGCATGTGCAGTAATGACATTGTCCACAGTGAAGTCAGTTGCCACCAGTCCTGCTCTGTATAATCTTTGAGTGTCTCCCTTGGTTACAACTGCTGTCTTGGCATCCAGGATTCCTAGCAATGTCATGCATCTTTTGGTGTCCTCATTTGTTAAAAATAGTCACTTGAAAGCTGATCAGCTTGTAGTTGTTGTCTTCAGTATGTTTTTATACAGGTTTTATTGGTAGTAGAGTCTTGATCTCACAGTACTGAAGTGTAGGGAAAAGGAGTTAATTGTACTGGTCTAGCTGAAGAGTGAAAAACTGTAGATAACACATGTTAGAGGATTGATTGACAGCACAGACATTCTGATAATCTTCGGCTTTCACTGACATCTCTCTCCTTCCTCCCTCTCTGCAGGGATTATCAAACTAATATAGGCAGCAGTGGAATATTAGAACAGAATTTTGAGACTGGCTGTGTAATGCCATTTTGAATTTTACATACCAGGTGTTACTATAGCAATGGAGGTAGAGACATGAAGAATGATCCAGGTGTCTGTTTGTAAAGCTGGTGTTTAAAACAATTTAGAATGTGCTTATACATCAGAAAGATTTGTTCTTCAAGGACCTAAACCAGAAATGGTTGTGTTTCAATGCAAGAATACATTATAAGCTGCTTTAAGCCACACTAGGCATGTTTAATTTTAAAATTGCATATTGAATTCTTTGGCCTTCTCCCTTAGGTGTGGTATTTTTGTTTGGCAAAGTTTGGATTGAATCTGCAACCGCCTATGTCAGCTGTTGTGTGACAGTGAAAAATATTGAGAGAACTGTTTATCTGCTGCCACGTGAAACAGTAAGTGTGACTTTAAAGCACGTCAAATATAAGTACCTTTCATTTTGCTTGTGGCAGGTTGTGAGTTCTAGCAGCATGTTTATGGAAGCTGTTGGAAGCCAGTGTTGTCTGATGTAGGTGGTAAAGTTAAAAACAGTGTGTACACAATATATCACATGCAAGCTGCAGCGTAGAGCACTGTGACTGCCCCTGACCCTAACTAACAACTGCAGACAAATTTTTACCCTTTGACTTGCTGTTTAGCAAATAAAGTGGTCTTGAAGTATTACTAGAAAACTTACTGCTTTCTAAACATTCTGTTCAAGCAATATTTTCTAAATTTGTGATTTCTTGGCTGATTGCATTACAGTTTTTTTTTTTAAAAGAGATGCATGATTCATAATAGCAAAGTAAAATTCAACTTATGTCTGCTGGTATTTTTGTTAATTTGTAAAACCTCACTTCTGTTTTTGAGGAAATCGACCTATCTACTGGCAGAGAGACAGAGACTCCAGTAACTATAATGAGTGTTTTCAAGGAATTTAATGACAGAATTTCACCGAAGTACAAGATCATGAAGTTCAAATCTAAGGTTTGTTTACAAGCATCCTATTTGGTCATTTTCTGTTGTTCTGGTTTGTAGGGTGGGAAGGCTGTTGAAACATTGTCCAGTGAGGGAGGTAATGCTGAAATGCAAATATATAACTCCTGACATGTGTAAATGTACCTGCTTGTAAAAGCCATCCAAGTACTTGTATTCCTTTAAGAATGGTCGATCTGCAACATGGTTGTTCCACCAGAAGCTTAAACAGTGCTTTTGAAAATATTCATTAGCTTCTTTAAAACCGGGCTGAATGTCAGACTGGCTTGCTGAGCTGTTTGAGAAGGCAGAACAGATCTTTTGAACTTTGTCTTGGCATCTCATCCTTCTTCTCACCCTTGTAGATTTATCTTTTTAGAGTGCATGCTGTTGAGAGCATGGATTGTCATAGTGTGGCTATGCAGGAGGTAACAAGTGAGGACTGTCATTCAGTCTTTAAAGCTGTTCTGTGCTTAGAGTTATGGGCAATAACCCTAAAAGTGTTATTTTGCTGTGCTTTGTTTGCTCAACAAATCTTTAAAATGACATTGGATAAACAAAATACTGCTATAATGAAAATTTTGCACATAAATTAATGTAATACTCGTCATGAGTCTGCAGGAAAAGAGCTGATACTGCTGATGGTGTTGCAGATTTGGACTGAATTAGTTTGCTAGTGTGAGGGCTTTATTGTCCACTTACATAGAGAATTTGTCTTTTACAGGTGAGGGCAGAGGTGGGAAGCTTGGGTGGGGAAATGTGGCAAACATTCAAGTTAGAGGAAAAATCTGTTCTGACTGAAGTGCTCAGAAACGTTTGTTTTTTGAAGTAATGTGTCATTAGTCTGGCAAAGCTGATTTTCATTAGTTGTAACTTTCCCCATCCTGGCAATCTTATGATTTCGTAGTATTTGTTCCTGAATAGTTAATCAGCAAGGGAGATGACATGTAAAAATGCAGGAAGAATGGAATTTAACAATATGTAAATGAGGGAAAATAAAAACAGTTTGTGTAGTAATTCAGGTTGGAAAGATCCTCAGGAGGTCATCTCATCCAAAGCTAGCTAGAGCAATTCTGAAAGCTTAAGTTGTTAAAGTGAAAATGTGAGCAGTGTTTCTCCAAGAGCCAAGTCATGCAAGACATCTTTTCAGCAGCTTGTAGCTTAGTGCATTATTTACAGCATTGAGGGAAAATGGATGTGACATTAGTGCTTTGTAAAACCTTTTTTTTTTCTCTAGCTTATTTTCTCTCTCAAAACTCTGATGTAAATCTAGGTTTTTCAGTTTTCTCTGTTATTTCTCTTGTGTAGTTGATTATAACGTAATTACATGTGGGATCAGAAAGAAGTGAATTTAACAATAGATAAAAACCAAGTTTTTGATAGCTCACTGTTCAAAAATCCTTTCAGGAATGAGGGAGAGAACTCAAAGGAAAACAATTCTTAATTAAAAGAGAGGATGCAAACTTGTACTCTAGAAATAGAAGGAGGGAGAAAGGTATCCAAAAAGATGTAGATCTGCTGTCAGAATCTTGGGAAACCTCCATCTTTTCCATGGTCTGCCACGTAAGAATAATGTCCGTGAAGTAACAGAGTAATGTAGTTTAACCTTCAAGGATGGCTTTTAAAAATCGAGGTAAAATCTGTCAAATTTTTACTGAGCTTACACAGACCTCAGAGCAAAAGACCCAACAGTCTTGTCTGAATACATGGCTACAGTACATGTGGCGTCCTTGGATGTAACACAGGAGTAGGGAAGTAAGAGCACTAAGACACTGTTGAGTTTTTTTTTACTTGAATATTGTAACACTTGGTCACCCTCATGAGGAAAGATTAACTCAAGTGACTACAGGTACAAAAGATGGTAATTAGAAGGATGAGACAAAAGGAGAATCAGTTATACCAGAGATAACTATGAAAGAGCTTTAATTTTTTTTAGCTAGTAAAGTGAAGAATAATGATAAGACCTGCTTGCTCTCTAGAAACATTAAAAGGGGATGAGCAGCAAGAGAGCTATTTAAAGGACAGTTTTAGCAAAAGAGTGAATTTGTAATTTTTAATTCATGAATAAATTAGGCAGGATAGTTGGTGCAGGGAAACTCTGAAATAACCTACCAGAATTGTTTCTGAACAGTAAGAATTCAAATTATATTGAATTCTTCAGTAAACTGAGTTTTATTAAAAGGATAAAAACTATCCAGCTTTATTTTGCTTGTGTAATTTTCTGCTACTTTTGATAGTTACTGCATTCTGGGAGGGTTTAATGAGAACTGGAGATAGTAGGAAGGTATGGCAGTAGTAATATGGGGGGTAAGAGAAAAAACAGGATAGTAGAGCAGGGCTGTTAGTGGGGTCTTTGGAGGATTATTCAAAGAAAGTGTTACAGTAACTCAGATATTCCAGAATATACAAAATTGACTGAACAAGTGGCACCAAATCTGGCCAGGTTTACGCCTCTGAAGTAGGGAGGCTTTGTGCTCTCTGCAAGATAATTGTGGAAGTAATGGGGTTGTCCCATTACTGCGCCCTCCTTTTCTTCTTTTCCTCTGTGAGATAACTGAATTTGCCTGGTTATATACCTTAGTTTGTTTTTCATAAAGAGTCATCAACCTCATTTTCATTGTACTCATACTGCCAGAGACAAGGGCTGTTACATAGCCCTTGCATCTGTGTGTCCATAGGGGTGTGCAGGGCTCTCAAATTGAAATGGTTTGTGGCACTCACCTAATAGAATGCTCCAAAGAAGTGATCTCTACACAGTTGTGACTCTTATTTGGTAAAGAGCTAATGTGCTTTGGGGGATGTCCCCTGCTCTGTGATGTGCAGCCAGTGGTTCAGTACTGTGTTAAGGGTTGGCGTTTTGAAAGACTTCAAACAAACTAATGGCTGTTGCTCAGGTGAGACTTGTAAGCAATGCATTCGGAGAAACATGAAGTCTCAGTGTTTGCATAGTACTATGAAACTGAAAACCACTCTTCTTCCATCATTAGCTGGAAATCAGGAAGGTTACTGACATCCCTGCCATGCACCCAGAGTTCTTTTATTCAGAATACCCCTTTTTGTGATGATGTGGAGACACTGAGACAGGTTGTTCTCTATGCGTCTTGGCCTTGCCAGCACCCAACTTAGTCCCTGTGAACACACTTAAACCATATAATTTCCTGCTGCACCTGCTGCTAATTGTAGCTTCAATGGGTTGCACTGCTGCCAAGTTAGCAAGTCTTCACAAATCAATTTGAAAGCAGCCTTACTCCACTTAGGAACTTAGCAGCTAATCACTGCTGCTCATTTCTGCTCTCTGAAGGGCCACTTGAAGGGCAGATTACTCTACAGCAAAGCATTCATTCAGTGAGTTATGACCAGACGCTGGTGTAATTGAGCTGAGCTCTGTGGAATAACGCAGATGAATCACTACAGCAGACTATTTTTATACTATATTCATCTTGCGTTTGCAACAAGAACTTGTTTGAAGCCTGAGAGGGGTTTTTTAAAATTAAAAAAAGGGGGGGAGCACCAGTGATATGTGCTAAAAGCAGTGCATTGCCATCTATTGTGTTACAGCTCCAATCTGCTCCTGTGAGGTGCTGCTGTGGCTCAGCAGTTCAGATCTACATTTGCATGGTAATTTGCAATGCTTATCTGGCTTCATAGTGGTGCTCTTGTACCAAGTTATGTTACACTTCTGTTTCCATGAAATTGTTGATGCCGTAGTAGTTTCTGGATTTGTCTGCTTCCTATTTATAGCAGAGACCCCTCTCTGCTCCTCTCCTACCCAGGCTTTGCAGCCTTACAACTGCAGTAGTACATGAAGTAACAAGCTTAACTGCTTGTTGTAGCACCCTCAGGGAAATACTGCTGATGTTATTAATTTAAGGAAAAAACTCAGCCATCCAAGCCCAAGTAACTTTTAAGTTTGCCTAACAGTGCATGTATTTTGTTAATTTGTAAATTTTATTCCCATTTATGGTGATTTTGCTTTTTCTTATTAAACTTTCTCTAATGGTATATTATGCTGAGTCTTATGTATAAAGTGGTGAATGTAGTGCATTGTCCAGTGAGAAATGTGATTTTAATTTAAGGTGCCTCTAGGAATTCCTGTAGTAATGTGCTAGCATAGTTATGGCATAACATAATAACGATAGTATATAGCAGTGGTGCAGATGGTTTGTAAAGTACTACAGGGCAGGGCACACATATGACAGGGTGCATTTCAGCAGGTGCCAGAGCACTGTTGCACAGGATATTGTAATTATTTGGAAAATGAAGGTAGTTATTCTTAGAAACTGACAAGGTGTGTGTGTTGTAGAAAATTGTTATTATTCTTGAAGAAAGCAGAAGTGATACTTAACTTGCAATAAAGTTGTACTGAACTTCAGACTTCTTTAACTGTCTTGGTTAAAGATACATAAACAAACTGGACTACTTTCTAGTAAAACCCAAGTCACTTAAAATGAAAAAGACAGTAGTGTCACAGAAATGATCTGCTGTAAGCATGTGATCAAAGCTGGCAGATGGTTGGGAAATCATCTCTCTTGGGTTCCTCTCTGAAGTGCTGGTACACAAAAGTGTGCAGTGTAGGGGGAGGAGCTGTGTGCAGTTGCAGGGATACAATCTGGCTGGGATCACAGACACGTGGTGGGATAGGATGTGGTTAAGACAGGCTGGGATAGCAAGGAGGGGGAGGCCCTTTTGTGTATCAGAGCAATGGGAATGCATGGAGCCCTGCCTGAAAGTGCGCAAAGAGCTGGTCAGGATTAGAGGATGGACTAGTGGAAGGGACATCATGATGGTGAAAGGAATTCCAAAGCCCACCTGGCGTTGGATCTGGTGAGGGAGACATAGACCAGTAGGAAAGGCTGCTATAGGTACAGGCAGACTAGGAGAAAAGTGCTGCTGAAAGGGACAGGAGATGTGGTGACAGGTCATGAAAAAAGCTGTGATACCCTGTGTCTTCTTCACCTTGGTCTTTACTGCTTAGTCCAGCCTTTAGCAATCTGTGGTGCCCAAGAGACCAGAAGGAAAGCCTGAAGCAAAGAAGACTTGTCCTCAGAGGAGGAGGATCAGGTTAGGGTACGTTTAAACTAATTGGACAGGTAAAGGCACGTAGTATCTGATGGGATGCACCCCCGAGTGTGGTGGGAGCTGGCCAATGTCAGAAGGTGTTTGGGAGTGTTCGGTTTGGATTCAGAGGGGAAATGGCGCTTCACCAAGCTGGTAGCCTTCTGGGAAGAGATGGACTGGGTTGGTGGACAAGAGGAGAGCAGTTGACTGTTGTTTATCTTGACCTTAGTAAGGCTGTCAGCGCTGCCTACCATAGCATCCTCACAGACAAACTGATGAAGTGGGGGCTAGCAAAGTGGGCAGCAGGGTTGACTGAAAACCAGCTGCCCCACTGGGCTCGAAGTGTTGTGATCACTGGCACAAAATCCAGGTGGAGGCCAGTCCCTAGAGGTGCACCCCGAGGGTCAATACTGGATCCAGTCCTGCTTAGCATCTGTGTTAATGATTTGGATGACGGCATAGAGCACACACTCGGCAAGTCTGCAGGCAGTAGAAAACCAGGAGAGGCTGATATACCAGATGGATGTGCTGTTTTGACTGGCTGGATATATCTTAGGACCTACAGGAATCCCAACAAATTCAGAAAAAAGGAAATGGTTCTATGTGAAGATTGGAATAACCTCAGGCACTAGTAGATGATGGTGGCTGACTGGCTGGCAAGCAGCTCTGGAGGGAAGAACCTGTTCATCTTGGTACACGTGAGGCTGGACAAGAGCCAACAATGTACCCTTCGGGAAAAGACTGCCATGGGCATTACCAGCAAGTGTCAGGAGTTGGTCCTTTCCCCTCTGCAGCTCTGGTGAGCACCTGTGGAGTACTGTACTCAGCTGTATTCCCCTGTGTGAGGAATAATGTGTGCTAGTGGAACAAATCCAGAATAAGACCACAAAGATAATTACAGGGCCTGGAGCATCTGTCATGTGAGGAGAGGCTGAGAACCCTGTGACTGTTCAGCCTGCAGGAGAGAAGGTTCAGGGTGAGGGACTGGCAGTGCAAATCTTTTAATTGTTTATGAACATTTGATGAACATGGGTTAAGATTACTCTGGCAGACTTTTCTTGTTGGTGCTCAATGGAGGACAAGGGCAATAGATACCATTTGAAACACATGAAATTTATCAGAACATGGACTACTGCTTTACTGTAAGGGAGATCAAGCACTGGCACAGATTGCCATAGAGGCTGTGAAGTCTCCATCCTTGGGGATACTAAAATGTGGCTGGAGAGAGCCCTGAACAACCCACTGTGATTGACCCAGCTCTGAGCAGGCAGCTGGACTAGACTGGAGATCCCTTTCCATCTCAGCCATTTTGGGATTTTGCAGTGGCCTTCAGTCACCATTTCTCATTAGAATGTCTGAAACCTGTGTACTTAAAGAATATCTCAGTTTGCCTAACTACCAGGTGGTTTTATTGGTAGTGGTTGGTATACTTGAAAGGCAATTCTGTAGAAACTCTTCATGCTAAAAAAATGTATAGAGATTAAAAACAGGCACTAAAATATTCTTACTGTCTTCAGCCAGTTATAATGAAATGCAGAATTGGTAATATATGATCAAGCCCATGATATTTGAAATGTATGTTTTGGCTGGCGTTTTTTTCTTTAGCTTTCTTATTGGACAGAACGAATATTCAGTTGGGAGATACTGAAAATATAATACCTTTGTTTTATATAGAAAGTGGAAAAATACTACGCTTTTGAGATTCCAGATGTACCAGCAAAATCTGAATACCTAGAAGTTAAATATTCGGTGAGTATAATTAACCTGACAAAATACCATAACGTGCTTTCTTATCTAATTAAGTTTACAATGTGAGCAGTTTCTGTATTAAAATGGTCGTTGAACATTGTTGTTGTCTTGGCTGATGTATCCAGTATGGATGAAGAACTTTTAATTTCAGTGTGTTTTTACATTAAGAGGGGCCTATAGTGTGATGTCCGCAGTTTCGATAAGGTATTATGGGTTAGGGCTTTGCATGTGGGGAGTGGTGATGATTTCAGTGCTGTCTGAATATGGTGTGTCAACCTTCTGTGGTGTGAAATGACTCAGTGCTCTCTGTTACTTGTTAGGCTGAATGCCCTCGGCTTCCCCAAGATCTGAAGGGACAAACATTTTCGCATGTGTTTGGAACTAACACCTCTAGCCTGGAACTTCTCTTGCTGAGTCAGAAGATCAAAGGACCCTGCTGGCTGGAAATAAAAAATCCACGTATGGTTGTTTGCATGTGAATACCTGATTACTAGGAAAAACATTTAATTATAGATTGGGGGGAGGAGGGGAAATTTAAATTGTACAGGTGAATTACCATTTTTTACATTATCCTTGCAAGTTACTGGTTTAATTTTCATTATCTAGTATAAACTGTAACTTATGTAACTCCTTTTTTGGAGTGACAGCTATCCATATAAAGTTGTGCACTGTACAGATGAGATTATAACTTTCAATGGCTGTGGGAAGGAACTGTGCAGTGCCTAGCTGCAGCTGCTCTTTGTGTACCCTAATGCTGTCTATACTGAGCTAAACTTACTTGTCTTGAAAATGACTCATCTTTCTGCTCTTGATAACTTAAGATTTGGGGTTTTTCCTGCAAATACATATTTTTAAGAACAAACAGCTGCTAGATGGCAGTTTTTTTGTTTGTGAATTAGGGTTTTTTTTTTATTCTTTCCTGACACTTGGAAAAGTCTGTGGTGTGGAGCTGTTTTAGTTTTAAATCCTTTCTGCCTCGTGAGTGGCATGCAGCACTTACGGGTGGTTATGCTGCTTTATTTTGGCTTGGTAAGAGCCTTTTATTCAATGCATGCTGCACATTCCCATGAACATAGGGATGTTGTTCATACTGGACAAAAGCTACATCTATTACTGCAGTCTCCTTGGGGCATTTCCAGTGTAGAATTGACTGTATGAACACTGACACCAAGGGGGGGTTCTCCTCCTCAGCAGCTCGCTCAGTCACTGACAGAGCTGATACCAGTAAGGATGATTCTATGTAAAGCTGCCTGAAGTACTTTCTTGGTTATGCAGACCTTGATCCAAATCTTCTCTTTCTTATTTGGCGTTAAAGAGCTCCTGCTGACCAGGAAGTCAGGGCCCTGGGAGTTACCAAAAATTGAGTCTTGGACTATCCCACCAGGGCAAAACATTAAAAGGATGTGCTTTGTGCAGCAGTGCCATCAGCAAATCCTTGTCTGTGGTTCCCAGAAGAATGGAGGTGGTTTGTGTTCTTTTCTCAGAGCCTTCAAATCAGCCAGTCAGCTGGTGTAAAGTGGAGGCTGTGGCCATGAAGCCTGGCTTGGTGAATGTGGTTAAAGATCTTTCTCCTCCTCCTCCTCTGGTGGTCATGTCCTTTAGCATGAAGACCATTCAGAACCCAAAGACTCACCAGAATGAGGTAAGTAAGTAATGTGCTCTCATTTTGATTTGGTTTTGTTCTTTGGCATATACTAAAAATTTTCTAAGGCTTGGAAGAGCCTCATAAAACATGATATATTAAATAATATATATATATAATGTAATAAATATATTACATATAT
>VZRQ01006894.1:276-29921 GCA_013397975.1 Machaerirhynchus nigripectus
TGAAAACAGCATTCACACTTAATATTAGAGGGAAAATCATCATAGAATATGCTGAGTTGGAAGGGACCCACAAGAATCATAGAGTCTAACTTTTGGCCCTGCACAGGACACTCCAAGAACCCCACCATGTGCCTCTGAGGGTTTTCAGCTTCTTGAACTCTGCCAGGCTTTTGTGCTGCGACCACTTCCCTGGGGAGCTTGTTCCAGTGCCCAAATACCCTCTGGGGGAGAAGCCTTTTTCTGATATCCAACCTAAACCTCCCGCAACTCCGCTTCATGCCGTTCCCTCGGGTCCTGTCACGGTCGGCAGAGGGAAGAGATCAGTGTCTGTCGCTCCACTTCGCCTCTTGAGGCAGCTGTACACGGCATTGAGGTCTCCCCTCACTCTCCTCTCCTCCAGGCTGAACAGACCAAGTGACCTTATCCACTCCTGGTATGGCTTCCCCTCTAGACCCTTCACCATCTTTGCAGCCCTCCTTTGGACACTTTCTAATAGCTTTGTATTTTTCTTACATTGTGGCACCCTAAACTGCATAAAGGACTGGGGGTGAGGCCACACCAGCGCCAAGGAGAGCAGGAGTGTCTGTGTTACTGTTAATGTGATTTTTTTTTTCCACTTCCCTCTAAAGGAAGGTTTTCTCCTCGGAGATGTGAAAGGCGAAGCCAAGAACAGCATTACAGACTCACAAATGGATGATGTTGAAGTTGTTTATACAATCGGTTAGTGTGTCTGCATTTTTCATACCCTCCTTGGTTTCAGGCAGTGAATGACAGCTTTCAGTTTTGAGGGAGAGTAGTCAAAACCCTACTGCAAGATCAAAGCTGTGAGATCCTACACTCCACACTGATGTAAACAACCCCCCAACCAACCAACCAAAACCACATGGGTTATTTTGTAACGTTTTAACTGCTAAAAAATTACAATTTTACTGCCAATACCACAGTAATTTAAAAGAAATAATAGTTCTCATTTCCTTGAATGGCTACTCTTTGCCAAATAGCTTGTTACATTAAACATAATTTAGAGTTTAGCTTGTCTTGGCTACATCACAAACTCTCCTGGACTACAGCTGCCCTGGGAAAGCTTGGTCTATTTCAGTGATGTGAACTGTAGTGCATTAGCATCCATTACCTCATTAGGAGCTTATGAAATTCTGTGTGTGAAGGCTGCAAACTTTAATAATTTCACTAAGCAGATGCCAGATGTATTTTTCTTTACCATCTTGATGTGACTGGAGTGGATGTGCAGTAACTCAGTCAAATCTTTCATACTACATACTACTGCACTCAGCAGAAGGGAGAGAAAAATGAAGTACCCAACTTGATTTTTCAGTTGACCAAGTAGAATAATATACAAAAAATATAGTTTATGGAAGTGGTTCCCTTTACATTTGATGAAATGAATTAGAATATATTTTTTAAAATTTCCTTTCTTCACCTTATTTATTTAGATGTTAATGCACTTGATTTTAAGAAATTATATAGAATTATTTCTTGGTCCTTCTATCAGTTTAATGCTGATCATAGCATACAGAAGAATCTGTATTTTGATTATATATCTTGAGCTGACAAACCCAGAGTAATATTACTTTCTTTTTCCAGATATACAGAAGCATATTCCATGCTACCAGCTGTTCAGGTAAGAATCTTAAGTAAACAGATATGAAAAAGTTAAAATTAACCCTAACTCTTCACAAGTTAAACTTGTATTATATTGCCTTAAAAGATCACCCAGCTGTAACTATAGTAGCCATATCAACGTCTTAGAATTACAGATGCAAAATGCCTTATGTTATTCCTATTTTGGTTCTTTATGGGTTTTTTTTTGGTTGGTTGTTGTTTTTTTGGTTTTTTTTTGTTTTGTTTTGTTTTTTTGGGTTTTCTTTTTTTTTTTTTGGTGGCTGTCTGTGCATATAGAAATAGAGATAAGGCATACTACACCTTCTGGTGAACTATGATACCATATAAACTACAGAACAATGTCAACACACTAAGAAAAAAAGCATTCCATACATTATAACCCCTCGCCCTTATTAGTATTAATTAAAAATTTTTTAACAGAAGTGAGATGATTCCCAACATGCTAGAGTTATTTTTACAGTACAATTTCTTCCCCTCTAATTGTCCTAATTTTCTTCTAGCTTTTATAATTCTGCAGGAGAACTGAATGAACTTGCCCTGAAGAAAATACTATCAGGCTGTAAGAAGGTATTTTATTTTCAAATCTAAACCATACTGAGGAGCTCACTCATATTTTGGAGGCTGTTCTGGATACCTCTTGCATCAAGGTTTTTTCTTTTCTCATTTTAAACCTTTTATAGTTCCTCATGCTGCTGGTCAAGGCAGCTACATCCTTTTCCTCCTTAAAAAACCAGTTTAGCTTATCTTTGACTAGGGTGTGCCTATGTATGTGTCACAACTTTATTTTTAATTGTTAATTTCTCAAGTGAACACTTCAAGTATCCCAAAGGAATTCCACCAATTTCCACCTTAAGATCAGCTGACATCAGCTCACAAGTGGTTAAGGACCACTTCATCAAAAAAACTTAAGGCTCTTCCACAGAACAAAGCTTTACAAGGGGAAAATAAAAGCAGAAAAGAAACAAACAACAAAACAGAAGAAAGTTTGCAGTTTCAGCTTGAACACGTGCTCAGAAACAGGCCAATTCAAGACAGGGTTTTGAAGGAAAGATTAGGCTTAGAAGTTCTAAGGGTTTCAAGTTAACTAACTGCTTGAATATGTACCTATTAGCCAACAATTCAGGCATGACTTTGCACTGAATCAAACTTGCTTCAGTGTGACACACAGGGACATCATGATTCAACAGTAATTGTGAATTTTCTTCTGCCTGCAGAGTGTAATAGGATGGTACAAATTCAGACGCAACACAGACCAGACCATGACATTCCGGGAAAGACTTCTTCATAAAAACCTGCAGTCACACCTATCAAATCAGGGGCTTGTATTCCTCCTTTTAACCTCTAGTGTGATGACCGAAAGTTGTTCTACTTACAGACTGGAACACGCCCTACATCGGCCTCAGGAAGGGTAATTGGCTGGTTTTCTACAGCATGTGCTAAAACTTCAAAGTTTCTTTACTTTGTTGCAACTGAATCAGTAACACTGTTTATTTTACCCTTGAAACTTAACCTTTTAATAAGATTACTCCTTATGTTGCCAGAGCCCAGTTGACAGCTTAACATGAAATTCTGTTCTGCGATTGCCCTTTTTATCTGTAGTGCCAGCCATCACCATGCAGACACTGTCAGTTTATTTATACACAAATTGCTCCTGATCAAATTGTTTTGTGTACAGGACTTCAACTATACATGGTGTGCATTAAAATATTTAAATTGGTGTTAACTTGATCCTCAGAGACATCCTGCCCGCAGGCTCAGCTTAGCAAGCGTTGCATCAGTGTGTGTTATACTCAGAAAGGGGGGAGAATTATGGGCATTGCTCAGCCTCTGGTTGCTCTTGGAGTTTGCCTTTAGCCTCATCTGTATGTGATGTAATACATTTAGCAAGGACCAACTATACTGTAATCCTTCCCTGGGATCCTGAACGGTCAAGAACCTTTAACTATCAAAGAGAGATCTTTGGATGCTAATAGATCAGGTTTTGACACTTCTGCATTTTAAGTCTTTTCCAGAAAGTCCCTTTGGTGGTTACCAACTTGGGCATGGCAGAACAGCAAGGTTACAGAACAGTGTCTGGTTCCTGTGTATCCTCTGGTTTTGTGAGAGCCGTGAGACAACACAGGTACAACATGTTGCGTTTACTGATAGCTGTAGCTTCCCATCACCATAACTACACTTACCTTTATATAAAAGCATTTAAGTGCTTTTGCAAATGCTACAGCCATACCTTGCTCACTTGTTTACCTGTTTTCTGCAATTACTTACCATTCCAGCATACTTGGAAATTAATTCAGGCCCATACTTTGCCAGGAGCTGTCTGTCTCAACGCAGGCACCTAGCTTTGAAGCTCAAAATGCTTCCTTACTCATTAAAGTTCCTACTAAGTAAGTGCTGGGATAACTAACTTGCAATTATGCAGTTAAACTCTTGGTCCACAGGTCAGAATTCTTCCACGAAGATGGGTCCTTACAAGAGGTTCATAAGATAAATGAGATGTATGCCACCTTGCAGGAGGAACTGAAGGTAAGCCGGGCATGCCCGCCCCACCTTCAGCAGTTCTACAACACCAAGGCAACCAAGGGCTACAACACCTTGCACTGCATGAGAAACAAAGCCATGTCTTGGAAGGACAAATTGAAAGATCAGGGAGTTCTATTTACTGTGCTGCACACTATATTGTCCAAGCTGAAGACTTAAGTTCCCATTTGATGAAAGTACAATGTTAAACCTTCAAGTCCACTGATAAACTTTCATAAGAGGATTTATTTGAAGGAGTACTATCTGTAGTTTCTTAGATCTCCTATGCCTAGATGGGAACAAATAAAACATCTTGCACCTCATTCAACACAAGGTTTAAGTTATCTGTCAAATCCAGCTCCAATCATTACTTAAGGTTTTTACTACTTTGTGTCCAACTTAACCATGAGTACCTTTAAGGATTTTGCAACCATTTTAAAGTCGGCTGCTGTGAATACTGTTAATCTGATCACATGCTCTTCTTTCAGAAAATATGCTTTACAGTAGAAGTCAGTGAACGATCTGTAGAGAAACTCCTAGCAGAGGTGAGACAATTAAAAGAAGAAATAAAGAGGAAAAAGCAACAAAATTGTTCAGGTAAGTTAACCAAATGAGATGTGAGTCTTGCCCTTCCAAAGCTGACTCAAGTGGCAGACGCAGAAAACACTTCTGGACCTGAGGCAGCCAAAACAGCAGTGGTGAAAGAGATTCTGCAACTCTGACTTTGTTTTTTTCCCCAGGAGAAGACAGAAACCACCCAGGAGAGCCAAAGGAGAATGTTCTCCTTTGTCAGGCACTGCAAACATTTTTCCCCAACTCTGGACTTCAGACATGCATTGTTTCCTTCAAAGGCCAACAGATATCCAAGAACTGCTGTAACATAGACCATCACATTAATGTCATGGACAAACTGACTCTCATGGTAGAGGAAAGAGACTTCACTGAAGCTGAAACAAGGCATCTAAACAAGCGTAAAGTCAGAGGGACCACAACAGTTTCAAAATCGTTCAAGAAATCCAGATCATTGCAGCTTCACCAAGAATCATTTCAAGACCAAGAGGACAGTGACCAGGAAAGGAAGCTTACACTGAGTAGCACTGAAACAGATGAGGATTTGTTTGAAAAAAACAGAGATGCAAATGAATACCCACACTCTCCTACTTTCTGATCTGTCAGATGACTTCACACCAAAAGCTACTGCCAGTGTATTCCAGTGATTATCAATCTATACCACCACAGGGATGTATATAATCAGGCATTTTTGCAGGTTGGGTTTTTTCCCCAGTGCAGGAATCCTGCTCAGCATAAAGACAAGTCCAAGATGACATTCCCTCACTTTGCCTTCTAGCGTTCCATCTGTGTTCTCTCTCTCAGGGTTCAAAGACTATGCTACAGGATGCTATCAGTCAGATAAGCACGTCACATACTGCCTCAAGGTGATACAACGTCAAGCTGCTGTTGAAGAAGCAGTGCTACTCTCCTGATGCAAGGAGCATCAAATAAACACGTAACAGAATCAGCTGTCTACATGAACTGCCACAATTTAAATACATTAATTTGTCCTCAGGAAACCAGTACTTGTTTATTTCCCCCTATCTTACAACCCAGCAAGGGCAAAAACAGCCACCTGAGCTTTAGCAAGACCTGTAAACAGAGAAAGGGATCCATATAGCTGCCAGTTTCTATTATTGCTTTAATCTTTCATACTTCCTTCAGACAATAAATTTTAGGGACTTCATGAAATAAAAAGAACGACTGACATCCACCCCTCAGTGAGTTACACATTATGCTAGCAAATGACATTTGCAGCAAACAAGTATATAAACATGAAACACAGTTTTATTGTTTATTTCTTTACAGTATATCACTCTGGATACTTGACATTACATAGCTTGGGGTCTGTGAGAAATTGTGGGTTCTTAAACATAACTGGCATAAATCCTGTTTAAAAAAAAAGATGGAGGTGTTCTTAGTAGAAAAGTAGCCTTGAGTTAGAAAACTCGAAATCAAAATTATACTTACCAAATACGTGAGCTCTTTTAATGGCTTTTGTAACTTCCTTCTGCTTCTTGTTGCACAAGCCTAAAGGGACGAATTATTTTCAACACTAAGCAAGTCATTAGTCTAAAGGGCGAAAGGGTACCTTTGAATACTGACAATTCCCCCTAGCTTTGATTAAGTCTTTCTAGAAAAATGCATGTGTGCTTTTACTGTTAAATACAAAATGCATAAAATTAAGGGATATTTTAATTCCTTGATGCGGGCTACTAAGTCAGGGGACTACTATTAGAAAATGTATAGAGTTAGGACTGGTTACTTTCAGAAAGACTGCTAATGCACAGTTACTTAGATTCACAAAAATAGTATTATTAACCCATAAATGATTTAATTTAATACTTCACATACCTGTGATATGTCTGCCATAGATGGAGCCAGTATACGGAGAAACAAACTGGGAAAGAAGCTACTTAAAATTAAGAAAATCAAAGTCAGTTTGAGAAATTTTTTTTTGAGCTATACGTTACGACTTGCAGCCTATTTTTCATTTTTTCACCTTTTTTTACAAAACTCAGTACTACCTGAAGAAAAAGGTACAGCTTGAAACTAGACAGTATTTTCAATGTAGTAGCTTTCATGCTTTGTGGCAGCTGAATTGTAACCAGGGGCTCTACTTGTTAAACAACAAAGTTGTCACATTCACACATAAATAGTAGATTAAGCATCTTATCATGACTACATTATTTGGCCCTTAATCTGCACACAATCTTACTGTTATGTTTTCAACCCCTACACATATGAACGGACTTTCTTCTTTCTTCTTTTTTTTTTTTTCCTTTTTTTTTTTTTTACCCCTGTGGACTTCCTACACACGCATTTAAAAACAGTAAACCAGTTACCTTCATCCAAGGACAGCAACTTTCAAACTCACCTGCACATTCTTATAGTCCACATTTATTCCACATAAGACACATCTCTTTGGAGGGTCTTTATAGGGGTTCTCAATTTGTATGGGCTGAAATTAGAGAATTGTTAACATCTGTAAGCTTCACAAGAAAACAGAGAACATTTGTTACTTTTAATCCTTTGATCAATATTTGTCTTGAAACCAAAAGAGATATTTAGTGCACCACTGAAGTTTTTCAGTAACTTTATTAACTCACTGCATGGTACGTTGCAACCTAGAAGACTTCTCACAAGTAAGCAGTTTTCTATATTTAGTAACAATGACACTATCAACTCTATTAAATCATTCATCAAGATAGAGCTTACACCTTCTACTTGGAAGTCAAGATCTACAGAAGCTGGTAGAAAGGTAGTTCTGTATGGTAAGTAATGAGAATTTTTTTTTTAATAATTTCAAAGCAAATGGCCTGAGGAAGCTCCTGTGTGCTCACACACTTTTTCTAAAGAGAGAGATTCACAAATATCTCCCAAGGACTTAAAGCCTCCTCAAGCTTCAGAATACACCCAGCACCAAATTCTTACAAGATATGAAAGGCAAAGTTTCACTTTTCACAGAGTCACAGAACAGTTAGGGTTGAAAGGCACCTCTGGAGATCATCCAGTCCAACCCCCTGCCAAGGCAGAGGCACCCAGGTGGGGTTGGAATGTCTCCAGAGAGGGAGGCTCCACGACCTCTCTGGGCAGCCTGTTCCAGGGCTCTGCCACCCTCAGTGTAAAGAAGTTCTTCCTCATGTTGAGGTGAAATTTCTTGCGTTTTTATTTATGGCCATTGGTCCTTGTCTTGTCGCTTCCTCCCCATCCGAGTTACTGAGACGACAGAATCAACAGGCTCTAGTTAAGATACTGGAATACAGATCCGTGGGGCCTTAACTTCCAGCGCCTGGTGACCTCACTCTGCGCTACACTCCCCACAATGGATTCGGGGTTTTGAGAAGCCCGAGTTACACAGCGACCAGAGCAAAGCGTTTCCAGCCACCGCTGGTGCCTTGCGGAGGGGGAGCAGCGGGACAGCAGGGCAGGGCAGGTCGGGGAAGCCTCACCTGGTCCGAGCGCTCAGGCTGCCCCTCAGGCTGCCCCTCATGCTTCAGGCGGCGTGGCCTCGCCCACAGAGCCGCTGCAAGGGAGAGAGCGACAGGGCTAGCGGCGGCGCGGCACGACAGCTCGGACACGCGAACGCCCCCGCGGCCGGTTGGGACAGAAGGGGAACGGGGAAGCGGAAGGGACGCACCAGGAACCAGGCGCTGCCACGACCTCCGCGCCACCACAGCCCGCACCGCCATGACACCCACACAGCACACCACCACTTCCGCTCGTACGTCACTGCCGCCCGCCACTCGCTGGCCAATAGCAGCACGGTCTTCCCGACTCGGGGCAGACGATTGGCCGAGGTCTGGTCACGTGCTTCCTCCGGCATGTTGTTGCCGGAAGTGTCTTCTCCCGCCATGGCGGCCGTGCCTCCTTGGGGCGGTCCGGCGGCTTCTCCCCGTGTCCCGCCGCGGCCGTGACGCCTCCGCGCCACCTCCGCCCCGCCCTGGCCATGGCGGAGCCCAGGCTCGCCGTGCGGAGGAAGAGTCGCTCCAGCTCGGAGCGCAAGCGGAGCCGCGCCCTGGCGCAGCCCATCGCCGCCAGCTCGCCGGTGGCTCGCAAGAGACCGAGCTCTAGTGGCGAGGGGCCCCCGGCGGAGGCCCCGGTAGGGGACAGGGGGATCCTGGGGCTGTTGGCGAGGCGGGGGAACTCCGTCTGGGAGGGTGGCGTGTGCCGGGAAGGGCCGTGCTTTGTATGAGAGGGTATGATGCCGTTTGGCTTACCTTTAAAAAGATTAATCTCTATCAACTCTCTGCCTACTTGTAGGATACCTGTTTCACTGAGTCAAGGCGTTCCTTCAGCACCCAAGCTGGGTTCTCCTCACAGATGATATCAGACAAAATACTTTTGTGTTAAGTTTGGGCAGGCTTAGGTGACTTGCCTCTGATGTTTGTTCTCTGCAAGTTATTCTGCCTTCTGTGGTGTTGCCTCAGGGCGTTAACAACTCCTGTTTGGTTTTTGCAGTGTGGTAACGATAGTGAAGAGGATATGTTTGGTGACTATGACAGCTTCTATGGAAATGATTCATTGCTGGCTCAAGTGGATGATATTGAACACAAATACCTGCAGGATAAAGATATGGATGTGAAAGCAGCTGGAGAGATTGTGCTTGGGAACCTTCAGTCAGGAATTCAGCAGAAAGAGCAAGACAATTTTTCTGCTTCAGAAAATGTGATCGTCCTTAAAAGCGACAAAGAGGGTGCTTGCCAAAGGCATGACAGTGACCCAGCTGATGGTAATCAAGAACTGACTGAGTCTGTTTTAGATGACTTGCCATTGTCACAACTTCTGTATTTTGAAAAAATGGATGAACTTTCTTCTGCTTCTAGAACATCTCCAGTCTCAAAAGTGGGGGATGACTGTGTGAATTCTTCCTCAGACAGATTTAGGGGCCCACCGTCTTTTTATGCTGGTGCTGAACACAGGAACAGACCTACTGACTCTTCACACTCCAAGTGTGTTTTATTTAAAACTGAGAGTCTCAAAGATCACCTGAAAAGTGCTATGGCTGGAAATGCCAAAGCCCAGACTCTGCAGGTCTCTAAGACCAAGCAGCTTAAAGAAGCTGTTTTATCTGAAGAGATATTTGTGGCTAAGAAAACTATTGAATCTTCTTCTGTTGATATTGGCCCTTTTTATGGATTACCTAGCAAGGTTCAAGATTTATTCAGACAACTTCGAGGGATTGAAACACTTTATGGTAGTGTAACTAATGGTCTGTTGGAAAAAAGAATTGCTAGTGGAGTATTGTCTGTGTCACCCATTGCACTGTAAAAATATTTAAGGTAATGCTTAATGTAAACCACGTTGGAAAGTAGTTGTTCTATTTTGGCGTTTTAGTGGCTATTTTGGTGTTTTAGATGGATGGAAAGGGTGGATGGTATCCATCTGGATTATGGAATACTCTGGAAGTCACCACCACTGAACACCTAAAGTGCTTTATTGGGGAAAAGCTCTGAAACACTGAGCTTAAAGTACTCTATATGAAACACAGGCATTTTGGTGTCAACTAACATGCCCCTGGGATTGCTGATAGTTCCTTTTTCATTTTGCAGAGTGGCAGCATGACTGCTTAATGTTAGAATCCCTACAGCAAAGAAAGAACTTGATATACTCGTTGCCAACCGGCGGTGGAAAAACTCTTGTAGCTGAAATAATAATTCTCCAAGAATTACTCTGCAGGCAGAAGGATGTTTTGATGATCCTGCCATATATTGCCATTGTCCAAGAAAAGGTCTGGATACAGTATTTCTGATACTGCTTTGCTTGATTTATGTATATCTTTCCTGATACAATTTTACTTGCTGACTTGCCTGGTTTTCAGCAAGCTCCCATGGTTTTTATGAATATACAGTGGGCAGTGAGTGACCTCTCCTAAATGCTGCTCTGAGGGTCAGTAATTTGTAATGGAACGGACATAAATCCTGAGGTGAAGATGTTGAGTTATGAAGTAAAGGGTGCTGAATTTTGAAATAATAGCTTTTTGTGATGTTTTGTTTAGTTCTGCAGCCTAAGAGCTGTACTGCCCAACTTGCTAAAGAAGTGATCTTGAAATAAAAAGTAACATATTTTGGTATAAAGGGAAGGTTAGTTTTAGAGAACAGATGAAACCCAGCCTGGTAATATGTGTAGACACTTCAATTTTGTAGGTGGAATAGGTATTCTTAGCTAATATGGTTTCACTAATTCAAGCAGCTGATTGTGATGTGGGTTGGTTTTATGTACATTGAGTTCTTGAGGCAGGTCTGAAATCCAAAATGAGCGTGAATTTATTCTCTACTTGAATTTCTTTTATAGGTTAGGGGTTTATCGAGTTTCGGGATAGAATTGGGTTTCCTGGTCGAAGAATATGCAGGAAGTAAAGGAAGATTTCCACCAATCAAAAGGAGAGTAAAAAAATCTCTTTATATTGCTACTATAGAAAAAGGACATGCTCTGGTGAACTCCTTAATTGAAACAGAAAGAATCGATGACCTCGGCCTGGTTGTGGTAGATGAGGTAGGCCACAAGATGTACTCAGATTTATCAGATGCAAGTTCTTTTAGGTTTCTAAAAAGCAATTATTTAGGAAGGAGCAGTGCTTTGCCTGCTTGGATTTGCCTAGAACGTTCATCATGAAATTACTTTTATTTTTTATGTTCTAATTGGTACATAATTCTGTAATTCTGAAAGTTATTTTTCTTTAAATGAAGCATTTATTGCAATTTCAGAGTAATAGATTTTATACTGAGGGATCTACTATGGTAGTGGTTGATGGTGAATTCCTGCATAACTTGTCCTTTAGAAGTCTCTAATGGATTACAAAAAAGCATAAGGAATTTTAATTGTATGGAATGTATTTTATGAAGCCCAGAACTTAATTCTTAGATGTGTAACCATGCAACTTTGTGTCTGGTGTTAATAATGACCCAATGAAACACTGACAAAAAAGAAAAATACCAAGTAACGTTTGGCTGTGAGAATTGCCCCTTATTATTATTATTGCCCCTTATATTATAAAAGCCCCTTATGTGCTTTTCAGTAGTGGGGCTGACTTGTGCTACCAAGGGTTGGTAGTGGGGTTGAATAACGTGTATAACATCTAACAGGGATTTTAATTCATTGAATTCTTCAGACTGACTGACCATACTTTAGTACTGTAGCCTCTAAACAGAGGGCAGGTGAAGCACTAAATTCTAGTTTTTCTGGAAGCTGGCTGCTAGGAATGTTTTTACTCTCAGGGTTGTTTAAAACATGTTTTGTTTAAAATTGCCTTAGACTGGTGAATACAAAGATCTCTGCGCTGACTGTTTACTGCCAGGAGTTATCTGTGTCAGTTGTGGTCTAGTTAAATGGAATGTAAATCTCATTTATGGAAGGTAAATCTAGTTGTCTACATTTGCCCTTGAGTCTGTTTTTCTGTGATTGTTAAATGCTTTTTAAGTGAGGTTCTACATCTGAACTTAGCAATCCATATTTACACAAGGGATGTCATGAGGAAGTCCAACAAAGACAGTTCTGTAGTATTCCTTTAGGTCTATGTATTTTGGAGGTTTTTTTTAGAAATACTTACAACTCAGTAACATTCTTGCCTTTTCTCTTTCCCTTCTGTGCACAGCTGCACATGCTCGGTGAGGGCAGTCGTGGAGCAATACTGGAAATTACTCTGGCAAAAATTCTTTACACCAGTAGTAAGTGATGGCTACAGTTACTGTCATTAACATTTTGTAGTTGTGGCCTCTCTACCGAGAAGTCACACTCCCACTTTCTGGATTTGTGCTGTTTTGGTTGCTTTTGAAAAACATGGCACGACTCCATTAATGCTGTATTAACAGCATTTACTCACTGAGTGTTAATTGACCCTCTAATGATGGGCTGGGTGTTTTTGAAGCTCTTTTGATACTTCTCTGGGAAATCCTGAGTATTGTCAAATGTTTTCCATTTCTTTGTAGGAGCCCTTTAACCCTTCCAATTAAATGCTCCTTTTCACATTTAAGTTTCAGGTAGTATTTTGTAACTTAGTACTATTTCTTAGTTAGTTAGTATTTCTTTAGTAGCAGCCTTTCCCTTCAAACCTGCTACTTTGGCATTTTGAAAGACTAATGATGAAGAAGGACTCTTATTACTTAAATACTGAACAGAAGTGTTAAAAATTGGTAATGTGACAGTAAATTTATTTAACTTCTGTTTTACAGAAAAGACACAAGTCATTGGAATGAGTGCAACATTAAATAATGTTGGAGACCTGCAGAAGTTCCTGCAAGCAGAGTACTACACTAGCAATTTTAGACCGGTCTGTATACAAGTTGCCAGGAACGAGTAAAGAAGATATTTGCCCTTAAAATTATAGAAGATCTGTTTAGGATTGTATCACAGCTTTTGTGCTTAATTGCACAGTATAATATAAGCCCTGCTATTGCTCTCAGTTGCTAACAATACAATAAAAAGCACTATACACTTCTAAATACACAAATGCAATAACCTTTATACTGCTGTGCTGAGGCATTTGTTTCATCTTAATGAAAGCAATTCCTAAATTACAGCTATTGTGGTGAATCATTGCAGTCCATTTGATGTAACTAGAATCTGTACTGCTGGTGCTTGTATCCTGTCGGGACAGCATGGTTTATGAATACTTCATGGGATACAATATTTGGTATTCTTCATTATGATTCCATGCTTTATCAAGGCAAATAATTAAAACAGTTAACTTCTTTTAAAAATTCTAAACTGTGTGCTTGTGTGCAAGTATGTATATGACATGTGATGCTTAGAAAAAAGCTGTAGCTGTACATGAGCAATAGCTTTAGAGAAAACTGGGTAATTTAACTAAAGTTTCTCTTTGTGGCTTCTGTCTTGCTAGGTAGAATTAAAAGAATACATAAAGATACGAGACAGCATTTATGCAGTTGACAGCAAAACAGAAGATGGCTTTGCTTTTTCACGTCTCCTTAATTTCAAGGTAAAAGCAAAGTGCTTATCGTTTCTTTGAACCGTTGTGAAATGTATTATTTTTACTGATTTGCTTATAGACATTTTACTAGAGAAACTACTTCAACATGATAATTCATTTGTAGTACCTGTGAGAAAGAAGTTGTAGGCTTTGGGAAGGGAAAAAGCCTTCAAATACTGAATGCTTAGATTGATTTTCACTTCTTTTTTACTCTTCAAGGTAGAGGTTTCTTCAGTATTTTGACATGTGAAGAGTAATGTGTTTGAGTATTCCAGATACTCAATGTTTTATGTTTGTGGGTAGATTTTTTCACCTCTTAGTACTGAAAGAAGATATCTTTTGGGGGTTTTTCAAACTTTCTATTCATTTCAACCTTTACAAAGAAAAACATGGCTTATGGTAGACTGCCAGTATCACAAGTGTTGCTAAAAGAAAATGAAGTATTAAGGGAAAAAGCAAAGAATGTGATTTGTGTATCCATGTATCCCTCAAGTTAGATGTCTTTCAAGTGAGGATTGGGAGAAAAGCTTATCCTACAACTTCTTGGAATTGCACCACATTGAATCCAATGGGAGTATTCAAGCAATGGTTGAGAACAAGTATTGAATATTTAGGTTATGACTTAATTTCTAAGTTTAAATATTTGCCAATCTATGTTTATTACAGTATTCTAGTAATCTGGAGAAAGCAGATCCTGACCACATCATTGCACTGGTTACTGAAGTTATTCCTAAATATTCCTGCCTTATCTTTTGTCCCACTAAAAAGAACTGTGAAAATGTGGCTTCAATGGTGTGCAAGTACCTCAAGAAGTAAGTTTCTGTTGTTTTCTTTTTAAATTGTATGTGAAATGATTGCTTACAGTTTAGGATTTAATGTCATCTAGTTTGCAAGTGCTTTCCCCAGTGATTAGAAGTAAATACTTTGAACATGGAGTCATATAAAGTTGCTAACTGCATAAGTGATAGCAAACTGTGAAAGGCTTATGAAACAAAAGCTTTAAAAAAATTCTTACTTTTATACCAAAATGGTTGAAAAAAAATTATTGTCAGAGGACAAATACTAAAGAAAATAAGGAAAACCATAGTAAATTAATCTAACTTTGTGTCCCTTTGGCACTTGTTTCTGGAAGCTTGGAATACAAATATTTTTCTGTATAGCCTGGTATTTGGTCATGTATTTTAGTAGTCAATTGATTATGTGTTCCATACCCACTTTGGAAATGTAAGTTGTAAAATGTAAACCAGGCTTCATTAACAAGGAAAAGAAAGTAAGACATAAGATTAGTTTCATTTAAATATGATACAATCAACTCACAATGATCTGGCAGAGTTAAATTTATGTAGAAATAAACTATATTAAAATGAACAATCCCTTCCCTTGCTGTCAAAATTGAAACCATTTTTAGATGTACCTATAATCTTCACTACTGGTGTTATTTCCTTTGTTTGGTGCACTCAGTATCCAGATCCAGCCAGTATTTGATCCCTTCTGTTCCTGGGCTTCCAAACAAGAAGGGCTCTACTGCAAATAAATCAGCCTCCTGTGTATTGCTGTTTTAAAGTTACAGGAAATAACTATTTCTCCAGCCTAGATGTTAGAGGAATGGATGATGAACAGAAATAGACAGTAAGCATGTATCTTGGTTTTTATTTTCTTTTTAGTTAATGATTGGTCACAGTCTAAAGAAATGCTTTTCTTCCTCTAAGAGAATTTAGAGCTCACAAGGAGAAAGAGAAACAAGATCTCATCAAGAACCTAAAGAGTATTGGAAATGGAACTGTCTGTCCTGTTTTGGAGCAAACAATCCCTGTTGGTATTGCCTATCACCATGGTGGCCTTACAAATGATGAAAGAAAAAGCATAGAGGAAGCTTATTCTTCAGGTGTGCTGTGTCTGCTTGCTTGCACAGCCACTCTAGCTGCTGGAGTCAACCTGCCAGCTAGAAGGTTAGTAACGAAAACATTTAATTTTTGCACTGATTTTTTGCTTTGTAAAAAAAAAATTGCTCTAATAAGTTGGAAATCTCAGTGCTATTTAAAGTGTGTTTCTGCTTTTACCAGCAAATTGGAAGTATAAAGGATCTTGTGTTCAAATTGGGACACAAGACTGTGATTTATTTCTGTAGGAAATGTGAATCAGTAGGAAGTACCTCAGAGTACATCACTGAAGAGCACTTATCTAAATGGATTTTTCTAAAAGGAAATTTTAACAAATTGAAAAATGCTTCAGTGTTTTTAGTAGTGTCATTCAAGACAACAGTGGTTTCTTTAGATGCTGTCCTAAGAACAGTGTTTGAATTGTAAAATAAACCTTTTCTAAGGAGTTACAGTTGGAGTATGTTTTAACACAAAAATGTATTTTCACATACAAGTTCTGATTATGGGGCTGCTGTACTCTGTGTGACCAAAGGCTGTTTGCTAAGAATCCACTTCTGTGTGCACATTTAATACACCTTAAATAGTTAAATGCTTTACAATTTATTTACTCATCTGCCCAAAGAGGTGCATTTGATTTTTATTAGTTACTAGGTAAGGGGCACATAAAAAGAATGAATTTGAATTTGTAACATTTTATTGCTGCTTTAGTAATTTGAATATAAAGCATAACTTATTAAAGGCTTCTTTGCAGGGTGATTCTCAGGGCTCCTTATGTTGCAAATGACTTCCTGAAGAAAAACCAGTATAAACAAATGATTGGCAGAGCTGGTCGAGCTGGTATTGACAGTGCTGGGGAAAGTATTCTCATAGTGCAAGAAAAAGACAAACACTTGGTAAATTTTACAAAGCTGTTGGTAATTTAAACTGCTGGGTTAAGATGGTGGAACAAACAGGAGGAACTGAGCTGCCTAGCTTAATTTTTGTTCACTTCTTAAAACTGTGAGTATTTGACTTATGTAATAATACCTTTATGGGGTTTGTTTTCAGATGTCAACTGTGAACTTCAGCTGTTTACACTCACATACATAATTCAGCTTATAAAGAAAATTGGGGGGGATTAAATGTAAAAATAATGCATGACTATTCCTCTGTACTAATATATTCCGTGCTTGTTTTAGGTCCAGGATTTAGTTCACAGTCCTTTGGAGAACTGCTACAGCAATCTTCTGCTGGAGTTGACCAAGGGAATGCAGAGCCTGTTGTTATCTTTGGTTGGACTGAAGGTATCAATTAAATCTTCTCTGTGAGTAACTTAAGTGCTTGGAAATGCCAAAAAAATGTTGCCCGCTGAGTCTGTAGAAAAAGACAGACTGCTTAAATGCTTGGGCTTACAGGTTCAGAACAGCTTCTAATCAGATAAGGACAAAAATTTGATTAATCTTTTAATTTAACTCATTTTTTAAGTAGTCATATAACATAACTACTTTATGTGTAACAGCAAAAATTATATCTACTTTATTATACAATACAATATTAATATTTATATTTCTGATACTTGATTCAAAATACAAATAAAACAGTAAAAACAAGTTAACATGATGCAGTAGCTAGAATAATAGAACAGATGGAGAGCAGTGCCATCAGATCCACCACCGAGAATCTAGCATTCTATTTGATAGGATGTATTCCTATAGAAACACAAACTCCTTCTTTATTCAGTAATTTTTTTCTGTATCTTATTAAATGTGTGGAATTATAACTTTAAATATGCTAATCACTTCCCAAACTGATGCAGATAGCAGTTACCCATGAGGAAGTGGACAATTTCATGTGCTGTACATTGCTGGGTGTTCAGCAGCAGCTGCTGTCTAAAGAGAAGAGCCTCTCAGAGATAATTAAAGATGGGCTGGAAAATCTAATAGGAAAAGGACTCCTAAAAGGAAGGATATCTGAGAAGGACCACAATTCCAAATGTACACTGACAATCACACCCTTGGGTAAAGCTACATATAAGGGTAAGGCTTTTTTTATTCTTATTATTAAATTGCAATGAAAAATAAGTTCTAGAGGAACAGTTTTGCTACAGGATGTACTGGACTGAAAATGGGAGTGAAGTAGCCCATGACAGAATGCAATGGGAATGAAGAGTAATAATATTGATCCCAGTGGGAAAAAACTCAGAACTATACCCCTAAGGAATGACTTAAAGATTTGGTTTAGTGGTTGTAATCAAAGTTGCTCAGGACCTTGGTTTATAATTAATTGTTATGAACAGGTTATTGTAAACAGAAGGATTTTTTGGAAAGCTTAAGAGGGAGAGGGAGCATGTGACATGTAGACCAATTGTAATAAAAAAAATATATCAGGAAGTTCTGTTTTCCTGTCATAGCACAAAGATTTTAGGGTATGGAATGCAGTTGATATAGGATGAATCTGAAAGGTTCCTTCAATCTACAACATCATTGCAGGATTTCCGTAAAGCCAAGGCATTTCACAAGCACTCCACACAGAATGAATGTACATGGAAATAGGTGACTGCCTCTCCTCAGTTTTGCTTCCCTGCTCATGTTAGGTTAGGACAGTTATTCAGGTTATAGGTACTTCTCTTCAGATGGCATAAACAAGCTTTTGTGGAAGGTAAAGGCAATACTGATTCTATGGTGCTTATTCTTACCCTGTGTGCTTGTTCTAGGCTCTATAGACTTGGCATACTGCAATCTCCTGTACAGAGACTTGAAGAAGGGTTTGGAGGGGCTGATTCTTGAGAGCAATCTTCATCTCCTTTATCTGGCAACTCCCTATGATATGACTTCTACCTGTAGCCCAGATTGGATGATATACTTGAGACAGGTGAGACTTTGTTAGCAAACATGCACTGGGGCTTTCAGTAATCCTGGGTATTAAATTTGCAGGGGGTTTGTACACATAGGACATGTAGTGGGGTAACAATTCGATGGGAAATATACTATTTTTTTACTGGGGGAGCACTAAAATCTATTTAATTCTGTTAAAATGAGGAATTCAGAGATGGACAGTTACAGGTAATTCGAACAAGTAGGCAAAGAAGCTGCAGATCTGCCTGTGACTAGTGACTGTAGTGCTGCTATACTGATTCTATAGAGACACTGAAAAGCATTGTTTCACTGTAAATAATACACTTGTGTTTCCTATAATATTAAAAGAACTAAATATCTGAACAATCTTTTTAAAATCTTATTATAGTTCAACCAGCTAAGTGCAGCAGAGCAAAAAGTAGCAGATATTGTGGGAGTACCTGAAAGCTTTATTACAAAAAAGGCTTCTGGTCAAGCCATCAGAAAGGTAGGTTGGAGATTTCTCGTACCTAAGATGACAGTTTAGTCATTTCATTGGATTATTTACTAATTCTAGACTATTTTTCTGCTAGTGTTGTTTATTATTGTTCTGGTTGTTAAAGTTCTTTTAACCTCATTGATTGGTTTTCTTAACGTTTTAATGTCTTTGTGTTTAATACAGAAGTGTTTTAAAGCTGTGAAGGGAGTAGAGATGAAAAGATTTACCTTGTAGTACTAACAGAGTACCTGCAGTGTGATACTGGCTCTGAATTCTAGCTTGTTTTATTCCTAGAATGTGGACATGGCTGTGGTGAACAGGCTCTACCTGACGTTTGTCCTTTATGCCCTGCTGAAAGAAACCGATATATGGAGTGTTTCAGAGAAATTTAACATGTCCCGAGGATATGTGCAAAATCTCCTCAATTCTGCTGCCTCCTTTGCATCCTGTCTTGTACACTTCTGTGAGGTACTGTGTTAAAAGAATGTAAATAAATTCTTTGTGGTTTGCTTTAGCAATATCTTAAGTTTTGTTCTCTTACTTTAGAACTGTATACGGGTCTGGTATTTCACCTTTTCTGTGCAAAATTGTTTCTTCACCTTTCCTGTTCAAAGTTACTTTTCCTATTGAGCAAAGCATGCTCCTACAATGACATTTCTGATAGTAAAAGTAGGCTTAATGCACTGAGAATGTGAAAATATACGAATTGTACAGGGTATCGATCACTGTCAGTGCTGTTGGTGAAATAATTAAAATAATGCCTTGCTTATCCGTTAGAGTTGTCCCAGCTTTGGGGTGTTCAGCTGAAGAGTGCTGAATATACCTCTGCAACTGTCTGAAAGGATGGCTAGAAATAATTGTGCTTCCCCTATCTAAAAGCCAAATATATGCTTGTTGCCATAGCAGAGTTTTGTCAGTCACTCCCCAAATACAGAACTTTGGATCTGATTTTTAGTGATCTTTGTCTCTGCAGGAATTGGAAGAATTCTGGGTTTATAAAGCCTTGCTGACAGAACTTACCAAGCGGTTGACATACTGTGTTAAGACAGAGCTCATCCCTCTGATGGAGGTAGCAGGGGTTCTAGAGGTCAGTAAACCTGGCTCCATGAAGCTTTTCAATTGAAACTTGTATGCTAAATGTTACTGTGCCTTTCAAGTGTATCTCGAAGACCAAGCTAATTTGTTACTGTGAATCCAGCATAATGCAGATACTCCACAAGAGTCTGGAGGTTGGGGGAAAAGTGAGCTGTTGAGGAAATGGGAGCTGGAGCCAATGTTTTTCTTCTGCCTGCTGCCACAGCAACTGGGAAAAAACTGTATTTGGACAATAATTTAACTGTATACTCAGTTGGAAAGCAGAGTCTGGGTTTCTTTTGTGGTAAGGATTCTTCAGTTCATGGGAGTAAAGAGGAATAAGAATTTACAAATATAAGTTAAAAGATCCTTACAGAAATATGCAAAGTCCTATTGGGAACTTTGCCTTTGGCAATCACTTGCAGAGCTGCATGCACTTTAAATAAGAAATTTAGCAGTCTCTGAATCAAAGACTCCTATTAAAATAAAAGCTCTTTTGGGGCTTCAGTCCAAGGTTATGCTCTTTGCAAAATGATTTAACTTGCCTGTCCAGCCTATTGTAGAAACAGTTTGTCAGAAAACCGTTGAATTTAGTGGCAGTAAGGCTTTAATCTGAGAAGCTAAACAAGACAGACACCTCCAAAGAATGTGGGACTGTCGTTCCTGTCAGTGACAGTGAATGCAGAAAACATGGTAACAAGAGAAGACAGCAGAGTTGATATCATCTAGACTCAGAGTTGATATCATCTAGGTTCAGAGAAAATGAAGGCTAATGGGTTCCTAAGTGCTGGGTAAGAATTGCTAGGGTGGTAAATCTTAGTGGTAAAGCTGTGCTTTTGGGCTATAAAGATTCTCAGTGAGTATTCATGTTAGAAAGAGAAAAAAGAGAATTGGATTGATATGCAGAATGAAATGTTTGAGGTTGGTGCAGAGATTGACACTTACCAGTAATTCTTAATTCTTGTTCTGATAATCTAACACAGTTTTGCACTTTCAGGCACGAGCAAAACAGCTTTACAATGCAGGGTACAAAACTTTAACACACTTGGCTAATGCAAATCCAGAAACTCTGGTCAAGATGATTGAGCACTTGTCACGACGTCAAGCCAAACAAATTGTTTCATCTGCAAAGGTGAGTTAGAAACAAAGCTATAAAAACCTGCTTATATGCCAAAAGGCTTATTGCAGGCTTATATACCTGCAATATGTCAAAAGTGGATGCTTGAATGACAATAAAAGGGAAGGATTCAGTTTACTAGTGAAGGCACTAGTGGATGTTTCTGATCCAAATACTGCTCTGTACTAAGAACAGTCTGTTGTAATCAGGATAGTGCCAAGTGGTGCTACTTTTCAGAGGGGCAGCAAAGGGCAAAAATGCTTGACAGCTTGTCTGATGAAATGTGGGAATTGAATGACTACTGTGGTCTGTGTGCTGAGTCATCTTAACTGGAAATGCTCAGTTCTGCCAGTATCTTCGGACTTACCTTACAGAAGTTCTAGTGGTAGTTGTGACCAAAGAATAGGGTTTTTAGGGTTGTAGAAATGGAAACCAACAAGGTGCAGGGTTAAGCTCACCTATTTAGGTTGCTTTTGTCATGCCCTGTTATTCTTTCCTTTCTTTTCCATTTTGAATATGCAGGTTCTGTAACAAACACTGAGTTGTGTCTAAACAAAAAATACAGGAAGTACTTTATCAAGTGATGGTATTCTCTCTCTAACTCCATTCATCATCTGCTGTTGCAATGGTATTGGCTTCATGTTTGATTCTACTAAAAGAGCAAGCTCTTGGTGAAGTAAGGGGATGCCCAGAATAAAAGGATGGGTGGTTGGTGTAAAAATAAGGCAGTCAACTAGAAAGTTTTGGTTTGTACATTCTCACAAAGTAAACATGCTAACTTCGGGGGTTATGCACTTAAAAGCTCATGTTCAGATTAATGTTGCTGCAGGCTTCTTGCTGCTTTTTTGCTTTGCTGCTGTGGGAGCCAAAAGAAAGGGATATATGCAGATTCCTTATCTACATCTTTCCAAATCTAGCACTCTAGCCTACTCTCATGCTCAGATATTGAATTCATGGAGTTTTCTCTAACTGGGAAGTTAGAAGAACGTTTGCATGGAGTCCTGTTCTTCTCCAACTGCCAGCAACAAACAGTTGAGGGCAGTGGATTAAACAACTGCTGATATCAGGAGTCCTGCATGCCTGGTGTAAAATGCTGTAGTAAGAAATTTCAAACAGAGGAAGAAGTTGGCAACTCAGCAGGCACAACTTAAAAATGTTTATTCCAATGTGGAAAATAAATGTCTAAGGTTAAAAATGTTCCTTAACAGTTCCAGACAAAACTCTTCATGGTCTGTAATAATGTGGCATATTATGTGATGGCAGAATCCAGAAAACCAGCTGTGTGCTGCGTGAATTTTTGTGTGACTGCTTTTTATATGGGTGTACTCTAATCAGCAAAAAAATGTTGGTGCAAATGTTAGTGCTTTGAGGCAAAGCTGCTGCGGTCCTGGGAGCAGCAGCAGAAGTCTTTTACAGACCCAGGTGCAAGTTTGGAAAGAAACACTGGTGTTTTAATTGGTCTAAGAGTTATAGCCAATGCTTGTATTTGTTTTCTAATTTTTGTTTCTGTTTTTTCTTATTGTAGATGCTGCTGAGTGAAAAAGCTGAGGCTTTACAGGAAGAAGTCGAAGAACTCTTAAAGGTGCCAACAGATATCCCAGGGACCCACTGACTGTCATGAAGAAAAATCATGAATCCAAAATTTGGATATTTTAAAGTTTTTTAACTCTCCTGTTTAAAGCTGCTGTAATTTAATAAATATTTAATGTCTCTTGTATACCACAATTTTGAGCGAGTTCCAAGTTCAGAGTGTTTCCTGGAAAGTTGACTTCATTTGAAGGTTTGGATTATGACCTTCTTGAGCAATTGGACAGAATCATCTTAATTCATTCCTGGACATAGCCCTAGGAGTGCTCTGGGGGTTGGACTGACTGCCTGGTGTGGAGCTTATGTTCACAGATGATTTATGTAACACCTGTGGCTATTCCCTTTAGGGCACCCGCACTTGAGCAAGCTACTCCGAAGTTCCTGTTTGCAGTACTCTCTGTCCTCCAAGTGTGGCTAATGGAAGGAGAGAAATAGAGCTTCAGTTCTTAACAATTAAGTTGTCCCAGAGCTATGCAAGAGGTCATAGATGATGCCTAGTTTAAGCTTTTTTTAAAAATGCAGATATCAAATTCGTATGCAGCCTCTGGCAATTCCCTGAGATATTTCTTTCAGGATGCTTCTGAAGCATACAGGAAGTTTCCTTTTTTTTTTTAATGTTTTTTAATTTCGTGCTTAAATGTAAAGACTTAATGAAGATGAAGTCTTAAAGAACTGACTTTTGAGAAGCCCTATCAAGTTCTGAGACTCCATGGGCACGTGTCAGTTGCACTAGTCAGGATTTTTAAAGGCATCTGAACCAAATTTGCTCCAGCAAAAGGTTAGGCTTCATGAAAGTAGTTTTGAGGATGCCTGAACCTTCCTCAGTTGTGATGCACTAAACTTTTCAAAGCTGGGTGTAGCACTTGACAATGGGAGAGCACTGCACATGAAGATAGACTTCGAAACTATGGCAGCCTGGAATCCCAAAATGGTTTGGGTTGGAAGGGGCCTTAAAGATCCCCTAGTTCCAACCCCTCTGCCATGGGGAGGGACATCTTTCACTAGACCAGGTTTTTCAGAGCCCTACCCAGCCTGGCCTTGAACACCAGGGATGGAGCTTCCTTGGGCAACCTGTACCAGTGCTTCATCACCTCACAGTAAAGAATTTCTTCCTAACATCCAATCTAAATCTCTTCTTTTAGTTTAAAGCCATTCCCTCTTGTCCTATCACTATCTGCCCCTCTAAAAAATCTCTCTCCCTCCTTTGTTACAAGCCCTGGAGCCTTTTCCATGAAGAACAACCTCAGCTCTCTCAGCCTGTGTTCATAGGAGAGGTGCTGCAGCCCTCTGAGCATCTCCATGACCTCTGAACCTGCTCCAATAGGGTCCATGGCTTTCTTGTGCTGAGAATCCCAGACCTGGATGCAGTATTCCAGGTGCGGTCTCATGAGAGCATGAAAGTAGTTTTGAATTGTGGTAGCCAGTGCACTGGCACACCTACACATGGCATTTCTGTGTAAAACTGGGTGTCTCTTCTCAGTAAAGGAAAGGTAGGATACACCTTAGTTAAACTGGGGGCTTGTTACTCAGGTTAATTATGTTGTGGTTCTAGAAATAAACAGGGATGTTTTTAAATCCAGTGGGGATGTTGGATGTTGAATGACTGACAGAAAGGGGTTATGGTGAAAAACTGATGAAAATGCTAGTATTCTACTGCTCATTTTGTTGTGGCATTAGAGAAATCATAAGTAGCAATTGAATAAATTCTTTATAAGCCTTTATTTAGCATAAACATGACCCGTACCTGTGATACTCCATAGTGGCTTACACAGTTTGTATAAATGCAATATTTGACTGCAGTCAGTATTAAACCAGGTCAGGAATTTAAACGCAGCGCTTCTTAGAGACAGCATGTTTCATTTCCACTGGTACACTGAGTGCCCACAGGGGAATCCTGTTACTGATATTTAAATGCCTAAGGCACAATGGGATTTGCAAACATGAAAAAAATGTTACGTTTGCTCTAACAATAGTTGGCCCTCAAGGGCAGAAGCAATATTTGCCATGACTTGAGGCTATATAAATCTGTCTCTTAATGCCTTGCCCTTTTGATTAAGAGATATTTTTGAACAAATGAATAGATAATATTAAACTCTCTGCTGGTTTGTTTGTGTTACGTTCAAAAGGCAGATGATGCTCATTCCAGCATAATTGTGAATACGTATCTAAGCAGGTGATGTAGTACTCACATAAGAAAACCCAGTTGTCCTAAAGGTTTATTTGAGCTTAATAGTGCTTTTCCAAAGTTTGATACAGTTTTATGTGTGTTTGGGGGGGAAAATAATCCCAGGAAGTTACTATAAAATTATTCACTCTGAGTACTGAGTTATTGCAATAACAGATGTCATGGAAATAATCCATTAATTGCGACATTTATTACAGAATCGTTAATGAACCAGTAACCTCTGTTGCAATTCTTTGCATGACATTTGTACTTGCATGCTAATTAACATGTACACTTTTTAAGTATTTATTTCTATATAGCAGAGGAGAACAGCAGGAAAATATAATTCCTGCCAGTTGCTAAATGTACCCTCACACCGTACATGACTGTAACACCCAGCACTGCTACAAGATCAAGTTTTGATGAGATACACATTTAGGAATAAAGTCAACATTCCCTACAATTGCCAGAGCTTCTGTGAAAATGGTAGGAAAAGCTGGTTTGAAACAAGAGAGTGGTTTTAAATCTGCATAAATCTGGTCTGGAAAGAAGGAGAGGTTGACATTGGTTGTCTCTGCTGTTCTGTTTACTCAGGCTGTGCTCTGCTAGATGGATGAGTGCAACTCCCCCAAGGCTTTCTCTGTGACCTTTGAGAGCATCAGAAGTGAAATGAAGCTGCACTAATTTGCACTGAAACCTTGCTATATGTAACTCGTCTTAGTTTCCTGAAATTAGGCTTATCAGGCAAGGCAGTACATGTATTTTGTACTGCTTTTTCTTTCTGCAGTATAATTGTGTGATTAAATGCTTTTCATACAGAGCTTTCTTACCTGAGCTTTTCCCCTGGGTCGGGATGGAAGAGGGGAAAAAAAGGAATACAAAGGAATACAACAGATGCTGGTCATGGTATTTTTGTGCTGCCAGATGATGCTGAGGTACTTCAGTATCAATTACAGATCTGGGCTCATTTTATATATATATATATATATATATATATATATATATAATGCAGGTGTTGGAATGGGTGTGCATGGGTTTGGTAAATGTCTGTTATGGGTGGATGTGCAATGGGAAACTTATGCTAAGGATGGTTCAAGATATTTTGGAAAGCCGACATTTCTCACTTGCTTCAATGGGATGTTTGTATCCTAAGGCCTCTGTTAAAGGGAAAGATGCAACACTGATGAATTTATCTTATTTCTATGTAAAATAATGGCAGATGCTTCAAAGCTAAAGTAGGTCATAAAAATGTGGTTTGTAGGATGTTCCTGCCATGTCTTCATAACCCACAGTAAATTGGACCAGAGCTGTTGTGTGTGCAAGTCTGCTCAGGTGCAGAGAGATGTTCTGACCTAAAACCTCAGAGCATATTTCTTCTTTTTTATTTCTATTCACTCCGCTTTCCAACTTGCCCACATAGACTTTGTGATTCCCTTCCTTCCCCTGAATCATAATTCTGTGCTTTCAAGAACCCCTGTACATAACTTACTGAAAACTGTCCCCCCAGGAGGACTGGTAAGAGAGTCAGGCTTAGGGTAGCGTTTAACTGTTAATTTTCATTGTGTGAATGATACCTATTGTGTTCCTGTGTTCTGGAAAGCTGTTTCCACCTGAGTTAGTCCGCCTAGCTCTCACTTTGTCCTTCCTTTTAAAGCTTCATTTAATCTCTGTGTGCATTTCAAAGAGAACTGCTAAAATCTAGACCCAAGGTCTAGATTTCCATCGATTTCCATCTCTGAACAAACAGTATGTGCCATCTCAGACTCCCATAACCAGCTGGGTTCAGAAATAAAACCAGCTGGGAGTGCTGAGAGCTGTGTGATGTGTCAGGACAAGGTCTGGATGCAGGCTTGGGGCGGGGAAGAAGGACAGCTTACAAAACCACTCTGACAGGCATCTCTGTTTTTAGAGTTTCCATGCTTTCTTGGCATCAGCTTAGCCTTAGTTTCATCTTCCTGAGGCTTCTTATATAGAAACAGAGGAGTACTCTGACACTGGTCAGCTCTGTTCCTCTGCCCCAACACTGCTTTGTCACAAGAATTGTTTGCCTTTTGTACAGGCATCTCTTTCCTTCTGAATTCACTTAATATGCACAAGGTAAAGCACTTACCTAGATATAGATAAAAATATATCATTTCTTGGTGCTTGCCCAGGAACAGCAGTGGTGCCTCTGTTAGCAACAGCAGGGTGCTGCTGCTGTTGGACAGTTGAAACTCCTGGAAGTTTTTATTTTTAGTTCTTTCTAGTTGTAAAAACCTAGTCATCACTGTGTGTCTAATGGCTTCACTGGCACAGGAGAAGCACAACTGCCTGATAGGAGCTGTGAGACCAAAGCATTTGAATGTCAGAAGGCAGGGTGTAAGCTTTCTGTGGAGTGAGGAAGTGGGATGGGATGCTTGTTTGGAGCTGGCTTCAACTAACACTCAAGTGGGCTTAAGCCCAGTCCTAGTTCTTAAGTGCTCGCCTTGTAGCTCACAGGGCATCACTCAAATTCCGCCCTAATTTTCATGAACCCAAATACACCTGTACTGATTTCCCCTACTCTGCAATATTTAAAAATGTGTATAAAACCATGTGAAAAATGCCCAGGCAAAAGCTGCCACTTCTCATTTAGTACCTCAAGCTCTTAAGCTAAGGCTGGAAGGCATTGTTTTCCAGCTACAATGTTTTGCGGGCTGTTGAAAGCATAACGTGCTAGACTTTACATACACACATCTGCACACAGCAACTGAATCCAAACCACAGCCTTGGCCATTTGAAATCCACACGTTGTGCCTTTGCTGTGAGAAATACAGCACAGTGGCAAGTGACTCAAAGTGCCTCTTCTCAAAGAAGAACACGGAGGAAATGAAGGCAGAAGTAGGAAATTCCAACAGAAAAAATTGTGCACAGGCTGCATGTTGCCTGACAGCTCCCGACCTTTCCTGTACCTGTAGTAACAACCTTAGCTAGTTTGCAGCAATGGTTTTTCACACACTGAACTACATTCTTATATCCTTCGTTTACCCATGGGGCTGGCTAGTTTGTTTGGTACTCCAGTCACCTGCTGATGAGTTATTCCTCTGGCAGATAATCACCCCAGCCCTTCCTGGGGCGTAGCCATATAATTGGTGCTGCACCCCCAAAATGGGAAGCATTACCCTGACTAAGATACTGAGACAGTCAGAAGTGTCACTGATGTTTCCTTTTCGGCAGGGCCATGGATGCGTTTATCAGAAACAGAGTTAATTTCGTTGAGTTCTTCTAGTTCCGGTGGAGAGTTACCTAATAGTAGAAAAATGTAGAGCAAGCAGGAACAGGAAGGGCCAGGCAGGAGAGCACTTGAGCCACACTGGTTAATGCCCAAACTTCAGTGCATGTGGGAAGCACTGCACCCAAATAAAGTAGCAGATTCACAGCCTGTTCCAGCGGACAGCTGTTTTCAAAACGAACTTCATAAGAAACATGGACACTTCAGGGTGAACTGGTGCAGGTGGGAAATGTAATGATGGTGCTCAGTGTAATTGTTAAAAAACTCTGCAAATGTTTCAGTAGTAATGTTTCAGTGCATAGAAACTTAGAAACATTCTTGCAGTCCAGAAAGCAAACTGTATTCTGGGCTGCATCAAGGGGAGAGTGGGCAGTAGGTCAAGGGAGGTGACTGTCCACCTCTACTCCAGACTCCATCTGCAGTACTGCATTGGCTCTGGGCCCCCCAAAATAAGAAGGATGTGGACCTGCTAGGAGGCTACAAAGGTGCTCAGAGGACTGGAGCAACTCTCCTTTGAAGAGAGGCTGAGAGAGCTGGGGTTGTTCAGCTTGGAGAGGAGAAGGGGAACCTTAGAGCCCCTTCCAGTAGCTGACGGGATGACAAGAGAGTTGGAGAGGGACTTTTTACAAGGACATGGAGTGCTAGGACAAGAGGGGAAGGGCCTTAAGCTGAAGGAGGGTTGGTTTAGATTCAATGTTAGGAAGAAATTCTTTACTGTGAGGGTGGTGGGGCACTGGCACATGTTGCCCAGAGAAGCTGTGGACACCTCATTCCTGGAAGTGTTCAAGGCCAGGCTAGATGGGTCTAGTGGGAGGCATCCCTGCCCATGGTGTGAGGTTTGGAGTGACCCAAGCCATTCCATGATACTAAGCCATACCTGCTCCGTGGCTGCAGCTGGCTCTTCCCAACAGGCCTCCTGGGCAACGCCAGCTGTCGCAGAAGAAGGAGTTTCAGTACACACTGGACTCTGCAGGGAGCACCTGGGCGGCAGGCCCAGAGCCGGCCTGAATCCTTTTTGTAACTGTAATTCCAAGTTTCATGCCTCTGTAATTAGGACATACACTTGTTCCAACAGTGTAGCAGGGGAGGCGTGTTTCAGCCTGACAAGGCTGTGTGCTGCTGGGACTCGGTTTCCCGCAGTGGAGGCCGTAGATGGGGTGCCAGGCTGACATCTCAGCCCCGGAGCGGCAGCTTTCAGCCTGTAGCCATTTTCCAGCCCGCTGGTCGTACACGGAAATGCCCAGGGCCGCTCGAGCAGGGCGGGATGCTGGAGGAGGCGGCTGCAAAGCTATAAAGGTATGAGCAAGAAAGGAACCAGCTGGAAACACAGGTTCATTTTGCAATGGTTGAGGCTTTTGGGTAACCCCGGGTTTCGGGTGCCTTGGCGCTGATTCGAGGCCCGAAGATGCTGTTGGAGCCCTTCCAGAGGGAGAGGAAGGTCCTGCTCACGCCAGCGCGGTTCTTCCAGGCGGGGAGGGGAGCGCTGCAGCCCCGGGCCCGCCCTCCGCGGGGGTGGTGCTGGAGGCGGCGGCGCGGCCGGCCGGGAGCGGAGGATGCTGTTGCCGCTCCTGCTGCTCCCGCTGCTCCCGCTGCTGCCGCCGGCGCTGGCTGGGGGGCAGCGG